>CAVNYN010287478.1:0-36557 GCA_963692815.1 Nyctanthes arbor-tristis | reverse complement strand
CCCTTCCAAAAAGAAAATATATAATTTCATATTATTTATTTTTTAAATAATTTGAAATGTATTCTTCTCGTGTAACGCATGTGTGATAACCTAGTTTACCATACTAATAGAGATTAAAAACACTAATTGTCATGGTGAAGACATTAAATGCAATTAACCACATAAATTGAAACTAAAAAATGTTTGATTTAATTAACATGGAGTACTAAACGACGTGTACTTAACATTTGGACACAATATGGAGCGTAACAAATGAGTATAACAAAGAAAAAATGGTAAAGTAGGAATTAATACAAAAATGAAGGGACAATATTGAAAACTGAAGTTTCACATACATAACTTTTATATACTAGTTTCCCACACGTGCATTGCACGGATTTAATTCCATGACAGTATATAATGAATAATACAAAAATTGTAGTACATATAAGCAAAATTCAAATAATTAATATGTAAATCTAAAAATATTGCATTTTAAATCGAAGATATCCTTTTTCCCTTTTTTCTTTTTTTTTTGTTTAAGTATTATAAATTTTAAAACACTTTTTTTTTGTATTTATAAATTACATTTGTCGTGTTATTTGTTGGCTTCATACATAGAACTCATTTCTGACTCTAATAAGATGTAATATATATATAATTAACAGACTTAAGTCTCTGGCACCATTTTCCCGTCTATTATCTGGCATCGTAAGCATAGGGTATTTTGGTAATTTTGTGTTTATGTTTAGGGTTCAATGGGTAAGTTCTGTGATAACTTATTAATTTTGGTAATCAGATCCGGCGATTTGAGTTCACACCTCGAGCTTAGAAATGATAATTCTGTACCCATTACTTGTTACCCGCAGGTACCCGCTCTTAATGGGGCGGGTATTACCTGCTCCGTTAACTATCGGGGCAGGACGAGGCGAAGATTTTGGCCCCGAAGTCTTATCGGGGCGGGGACGGGTACTGGCCACCCCGACCCGACCCTGATACCCGAATTTTTTTTCTTTTTTCTTTTTTTTGGTTTTGGAAAAAAAATTGACCTTATGAAGCTTTGAACCTAAGACCCGAAGGTAAATTTAACATGTTTCAACCACTACACAAGGTGTTCCTTTTGTTTTATTTTTTGCAACTTTAACAATTAATAGTAATATTGATTCAAATTTTAACTTAAAATAACAAAAACTAATTGAAGAAAATTGACAAACCATTTGCAAACCCTACTCCTTTTCACTCTGCCAGTCTGCGTCTGCACACTGCTCCAAAGCTCTGCCGACCGAACTCTTCACTGGTCCAGTCATCGCTCTCCACCCTTCAGCAGCCCTCCGATCGCCGAGCCGCTCCTCACCCTCCGTTAGGCGCGCGACCGAGCCTTGGCTTCTAGAAATTGCCGGTTTTGCTGTGTCGTTGCGCCGTGGCTTCCTGCTCCCGTCCGCTGCCAGCTACCGCGCCTTGGCTTCCGTTCATTGCCGCGCCTCGCCCTTTCCGGATTCTCCATTTGCACGGTAGTCCCTCTCCATTTCTTCTTCCCAGTAGCTTTGCTACTTGTTTTATGTTAGTTAGTTTATAGGATCTCGATTCTTGGACTTAGAATGTTTAAATGTTATAAAATGACTAAACCTCAACTCAAGTATTAATTCTATTCACTATTGACTATTGGATTTTTTGTTGTTTTTTAAAATCTTTTTTCTGTCCAATTTCTGTTTGATCAAATGCCATAAAGGCGCACTGTGTTTTACATTGCTAAATGGGTTATGTGTTACTAACAATGATATGTGTTCTCTTAGATAAATTTTGTGCAATTGGTTTTTAGTTAATTAACATTTTTTTTGAAAGGGTTAATTAACACTTTTAAATAAATAACTTATATGATTTCTTTTTGTCAAATTAACTTCCTTTTGATACCCATCTATGTTGTTTCACAATGTATATTAGTTTGGATGAATTGCTAAATTGAAGTATATGTTTAACTTATATACTCAATATATGATCTGTTAAGCCATTGGAGCTTATAAACACCCAGGAACATACTTGGAATCTAGCTATTTTGTTTTGTGTGTGTACAAAAAAAGCGATTCGAGAACGTATTCTCTTATCTAAGCTTCTTTCCTGTGCATTAGCTCCCCCCATTGTAGATGGTTCAGCCACGCCCGGTGCCACGAAATGATTGAGAACTACGACGGGGTCGAAATGCATTTTCTTCTTTGTATTCAATAAGTATTGAATGACCGAATAATTCAATGGTTATTTTAGCAATTTTATTTTTTGAACAAATTGAGTGTTTTGTTATTTTAGCAATTTTTTGAGTGTTTATAGAATGTTTATTATGCTTTTAATTGTTCAAACAAGAAATTCAATTTTTACTTTTTAGTATGAAATTAGGTTCCAATGCACTTCAAAAAACAAACAAAAAAAAAAGAGTGAAAAATAAGTAGGCCATGAACAATAGATTAAGAAGGGGCAAAGAAGAAAAGAAGGGACTGTTATGGTTTGAATTTAAACTTTTTGATTTTGGCATCAATAATCATAGTTGATTGGTTGGTGGTTTATACAATTTGTAAGGTCTAAATATGATTAAATGGAAATATAAAACTTAACTAGTTTACACTTTGCATCTTACCCTCTCTTATGAAGCAAATTACCCTCTCTTATGAATGTTTTTTAATGAACAATTAATTTTGTTGTCATGTTCAGACTTATGATCGTTTTAAGTGTGTTTCAATGTTTGTAACACTTTATTTGCGATTATTTTTGGATTGTCATGTTTTGCTTGTAATGTTTGAAGTTTCAACATTTTAATATATCGTGTGGTTAAATGTTGGAATTTTGATGTGTGGTTGAATGACATGATAACGAGGATGGCTTTTCATGTAGTTTCCGTTCTTTTTTTATTTTTTACCAATTTTTTAGGTATTTTCTTAAAGGGGCGGGTAACGGGTATTTTCTTTGTACCCGGCCCGAATCTCCCCTGCCCCTTACCGGATTTGGGGCGGGGGAATCCTGTACGGGGCGGGTATTGCCATTCCTACTCGGGCTCAAGTACGCCGCTTTGGGAATCGAGATTTCAGTCTTCTTACCTTGCTGAATCTCCAGGATATACATTGAATTACCACCGCCGCCGTAAACGATTTTGAGGAGACTAGGTGTAGGTTCGAAATCTATGGCGAGGAGGTTCGAGATGGGGCTGTGGTTCGAAGCTTTGGGTCGCGGTTCGCGAATTCGGGTTCGACGGGTGTTGGTTGAGGCAGAAAGGGGTCATGGTGGCGTGGGCTCTTTCGAGAACAAGGAGTCGAAGGCTGAGCTCTTCAAAAATGGGTTCCAAATTAGCTTGAAGAGCAGTGGTTCGATCGGCAGAGGCTGCGTCACGTTTGGCAGAAAGGTTCGAGAGACCGAGAAGGTTCGCTTTCTGGCAAGTAAGTTGAAGGGTTCTTTGGCTCTTTTTTTTTTTTTTCTCTGGTTTTCTTTTGTGGGTCTCGGTTTGGGGAGATTTGGGCTGAAGGGCTAGCGGCGGCAGTGACTGCGGCGGGCTGAAGGTAAGTTATATGACTTTCCTTTGATTGGTAGCCCTAATTGAATTTCCTACTGTCCAGATAGCCTTTGATATGGTGGTGTTGATAGTGAATTCTACATCAAGCATCTTGCTGGAAAACTTGCCCAATGTGCATTTCTATGACTAATACTTTGGAATTCTACATCAAGCATTTTGCTGGAAAACTTGCCCATGATGAATTCTACATCATGTGTGGTGGAGAATTATGTTATCATTTCTATGACTAATACTTTGGAATTTTATCTTACTCTCTAGGTTGATCAATGTGCAAATGTATTTATAGATTGATTAGGCTTCTATTGCCTACACTTCTTATATCACATAAATATATAACATTGAGCTTCTTGGTATTCATCTGATCTTAAACAAGTTTTATGCATTGGTAGTTATTTCTTATTCCATATGAATAAATCCATGCATTCTGTTTGTATCTTTTGTCACATGGGTAAATTTTGAACATTTAATTTTGTAGGGTGAGTGGGCAAGTTTTCCTTTTTAACACATGAATACTGCATATTGAGATGGAAAATAGGTCATTTAGAAGGTCATTAAGCTTAGCTACTAGAGTTTGATTTACAGTTATTGCGTTTTGGTGCTTGACTTTGATTTCCTATATTTGCATTTTTTTTTTTTTAATTTAGCATTATGTTTCTAACTGTAATAACTGCAAGACATCATACAAAGTGAGTATTGTAAGTCAACCACTTCAATGGTTGAGATGTTTACCGGGGCATATGGTATCTTCTCTCCTTTTTTTTTTTTTTTTTTTGGCGAACTCCATTATTCTGCTGCTTCTTCCCCTCTGTGATCTATGAAAAATCTGACAGGAATAGCACAGGCTTTATGAATTGGAATTTGTATAGCCGAATTTCATCTAGGATTTGTTGAATATTTTATGTTTATTTTGTTATAGTAAATTTTCAAAATATAGTTTAATTTGCTGGGATTTGTATAGGCGATTCAGTGGAATACAGAGCGTTTGATTGGAGATGCTGCGAAGAATCAAGTGGCCATGAACCCTGTCAACACTGTCTTTGGTAAGTTCCTTTCTCTATTGTTTTCTTCTTTCCTTTGTCTATGAACATGAGTTTTTTGTTTTTGCATGATAATTCTGATCGTCTATTGATTGATTGGTTGGAAGAATTTCATATAATGAAGTTTAATCACGCATTGCTTTTAATTGAATTAAGCAAATTACAGCATTCATTTTTTTTATTTAGATTTGTTAGTTTTCAGTGCTGAACATTGTGCTGAACTTGCCTACAATGTTGGTTTCATGAAGTTGGATTAGACTTATTAGACTATAATCTTTGATTTGTGAACTATGTCTCTTAATTGGGATATATATTATGTTTTGGGATATGTATTATGTTTTGATCACGATGAATTTTAATGCCCAGTGTGATATGGAAGTTAGGTTAGATTGATTACCTTTGAGCAATTAAGAATAAATTCCTTAAAATTTTTAATTTACATTTGGTGCTTCATTCTGCTTACAATGCTCTGCGTCCGCTGTGAACTTTTTGTTGCTTACATGCTTTTTGATTGTAAATGCAAATGCTAAGTGTTTGATTGGAAGAAGTTTTTCCGACCCTTCGGTTCAAATGGACATGAAGCATTGGCCATTTAAGTTTATTGCAGGGCCCCGTGACAAGCCAATGATTCTTGTCACGTACAAAGGCGAGGAGAAGCGGTTTTCGGCTGAGGAAATCTTGTCCATGGTCCTCACTAAGATGAAGGAGATTGCAGAGGCTTATCTCGGTTCAACTGTTAAGAACACAGTTGTCACTGTTTGGACCTATTTCACTGATTCTCAGTGTCACGCTACAAAGGATGCTGGGACCATTGCTGGCCTGAATGTGATGCGTATTATTTTAAGGGAATATATTGGATCATATGAAGGGGATACTCTGTTTCTTGAAGCGTTTCCGGGATTGATGGAGGTTCCTAGGATATTGTTATCAATTTTATTTTGAAATGAGGTACTTGATTAATAACTTAAATTCGTTATCTTTTTAAACTTATTTACCTTAGTGATTTATCAATTATAGTACAATATTTTGTTATTTTTTTATTTAGATAATTTAGTCTTATAGTCTATTTATGTTATTACTGTAATTTTTTTTCCTATTGTCTTTACTTAGATTTATGTCTATTTGATAATCCCGTGCGTAGCACTGGTACATGACTATTTTTTTTTTTTTTAATTAAAGCAAGATATACTTAATTAGGACATAAAAGAGAAAGTCTTTGGCTCTTTTCCCTTTATATATTTTCTTTAATTTCTTACTTACTTTAATCTATCAAAATGCGATCTAAACTGATTAAACAAAAAAATAAAACTACAAAACATATACTTTGGTTTTCTAAGTTGCTTAATTTAAACAAATATGATCTAAACCAAGTTAAATACCAAACAATAGTTGAGCACTCTTTTACTTGTTAGTTACTTGAAAAGTTTATTTAAGTTATAAAATTACTAAAAAGTATTAATAGAATACACAACATTTTTTTTGGGTCAATGATTTACTAATTTAAACAAATGTAGTGTAAACCAGTGGTTCAAATAGATGTCTCAATAATTAGATACTTAATTTTAGATGGGAGTTCTTGACTTCGAATGAAACATATTTCTCCTCCTTTATCTCTCCCTTGTATTATTAAAAAAAATATGTGAATCAAACTAATTACAATCCATAACTAAAGCACTTTATTTACTAAAACATACTACTATTAAACAATAGGAATGCATTTTGTTGACCAACATTCTAATACAAAAAAATTACAATATATGTAAATAAACATTTATGATTTAAACCAAATCATTAATTAGCAACAAAACAACCCTTAATTATCAAAATAAATTAATAATGTACAATGTTTAGAAAACTGCCCTTGGGATGTTAAATTATCTAAGTCCATTTTCAATAACTAATTAATGAGAAACCCAAAAAATATTAATTAGTTACTAAAAAATTTTTAATAATCAACTAGATAAAATTACTTAAAAGCTATCAAAACTATTAATTAATGTAAATTATTAGTAAAACGCAACCAAGCACATATTGGTCTAAAGCATGCAAATTCAAATCCAAATATTATTATTTTAATTAAGTAACTAATTAGCTCATAAACATGAATTAAAAAAAAAGCTCAAAAACATATTAATGGAGGATTATTTTAACTTTCGCAATCTCTAAATCAAATTTATCTCAACAAAATAAAAAATACACCAAAACTATCATAGCCTCTTTAGTATGTAAAATTACCAACACGACCCAAAAAAGAATAAGAAAAGCAAGAATAGATGTAAATGAACGTGAATGGCAAGAAGACAGTAAATATTAAAGAAATTATTAAAAAGCAAAATAATTGTGAATGAAGATTAGGTTTTAGATACACATATGAGAAACATGGGTAGTTTCAACTAAATTGATGGCAGTTACAGAAAGTAAATAGAAAGATGGGTAGTTACAAATAAAAAATATGTTTCCACAATGTTAGCGGTTAGTTACAATAGTTAAACAAAAACCGCAAATGAAAAATAAGAGGAAAAAAAGCCAAAAAAAAAAAGTAAAAAAGATTCTGATTCTAGAATCATGTCAAAGGCGGGGAAAAGATTCAATTTACTACTCTTTTTAGTATAACTAGTTTTTCCATACGGGCTTTAATTCTGTGATAAGTAATTCTCAGACAATATATAATTAATATGTAAATGTAAAACTATTGATTGAATAAAGCAATTTAAATATCGGAAATCAACTATTTGTTTAAATATTATAAAATTTGAAACACTTCTTTATAAAGAACATTTATCATTTTATTCGTCAAGTTTCCATCATCATCGTATATCAACATTTTTAGGCCGGACTGATGTGTGACTCTGGAAATCGCAACATAAAATTGTCTGTGACTGAATACTGACTTTTTCAGAAAGATCCCTACTTGAGACCACGATTGGCCTTGACTTTTGTTAATCGTCATTTGATATAAAACAACTAAAGGGAACTGTCTCATTTCAAATTTGAATGGCAGCTTAACATCTGATGGAGTCAAATGACAGTCTAGGAATGATTAGTTTCTTTGTATTAAGTTGACCATTTTACATTCTGAAATTTCTTGTTGGCTCAACATGTGATATACCATCCTCAATGTCTTCTGTTATTGAGCATGATGATGAAGATAGAATATTAACACTTTTAGTAGGGTCATCGTCCACGGCAAGCCTAAAGAAAAATTGATTAAAACTTTGCTATTCTATAATCGTTAGAGGATTAAACAAACAATATAATAATATGTAAAAGTTAACCTATTTTTGAACTTACTTATTTTTGGGATATTTTGATTGAACCGAAATTTTGTGGCATAGTATGAATGACATAAGCCAATCTCCTCATTGAACTTTTTAGAATGCCATAGTTGAATTATGACCATAACATTTTCGCCACCAGTAGTATCCACTTCTCTAATCATTTAGTCCGCATAGTTGTCCCAATGTGTGCATGTGACAGTGTTTTTTCTACACATATAAATGATTAAATAATACAAATATATAATTGAATGTAAAATGAAAAATGAAAAGAGAAGTGAATTCTTAGGAAAAGTGAAAAGAGAATTAGATTTCAACCTTGAATCTTGTAGGACAGTATTCACACGTTTGAAGTTACTGTTTCAGTAGCTGATCTTTGATGTTGTAGAGCATCTTTTGCAACAACTATCTAAATGAAATCTGATAAGAAAAAATATAAATTAAATGTGTGCTTTATTTTGTTACATAATAATGCATATATCATAGACAAAGAATTATCAAATAGTCCAGCAGTTTGAGAATTGTGAATAACTTCGATTTCTTGGATAGACTTCAAACTAAATGTTGATGAAGTAAAATTTTTATCTCCAACAACAAACACACCAGTTATTTCCATAAACTGCAAACGATAATTATGACCAGTAATTTCATATAATCCTGTGTTATTTGTAACAGAAAAGTTACTCAAACAGCAGATCATATACTTTCGTATCTGGTTTTCGTATTTTTGAATATGTGGCTTATCACGGCTTGAATTCCGTCACCCTAAATGAGTAAAAAACGCAGAGTTAGATTAAAAAAAAGGTTGAAATAAGGCATAAGCATTGTTGTAAAATTCATTACCTCTTTGTCGACCAATAGTATTTCAAGAAAACGAGTGTCATTTCCTTTTCCTTTCATTGGGACTGCATGTTCCAGTGCGTACTTTTATAATCCAATTGGTCGTTGTCTTGTTCAAATCCCTGAGAAGTGTAACCTCTATGTTCAACTTTGAAGAAGCCATCTATCTGTGTTGGTGTTGTAGTTTTTTTGTCATGAAACTTTGTGATTTAACTAATAACATATCTTTCTATTTATAGCTGTAAAAGTTGTCCACTAATTAACAATTTCTTAAGTATATCATGCATTGTGATCAAAATAACCGATAAGGTTAAATGCTATAAATAAGCATCATGGGCATAGTGCTTGGAATAGGCATAATGGGTATAATTATAACTACCAATTACAAAATAAAACTATTGGTCGAAATAAAGAAAAGGAAAAATTGTAGTGCAAAAAGCATGATGTAAAAGGTATTATAATCAGCAATATGAAATTTTCACTGAGAAAAAAAGCTTAGAAAGAATACCATATACTTAGCAATAGCAGTTACCTATAAATATTGCTGGAACAAAGAAATAAAAAAAATCGCATGAAAAAAAGATATTAAAAGATTTAGCTGCTACAAATGAAAAATGTTGGTCAAAATTCAAAAAAGAAAAAAAAAAAAAGGATATGCACAAAAATTGACCATAGTCAACAATGATAGTTACATAATAGAAGTTACACAAGAAAACTGCTGGAACATATATAGAGAGAAATTGTAAGGGATAACCCTAAAGGATTTTGATTCAAGAATCAAGATTTTGGAGGGAAAAAGACACTTTTTACTGTTCCTTTTAGTATAGTATAAATATAGATATAGATATAGATATAGATTTGTGATAAATGGGGTCTAATCTACCTTCTTTTTCTTTTTTTTTTTTGCTAGTAAATGTTATATTGTGGTTAAATCTTGCAATTTCCTCAATATTTATTTATTGGATATTTTTTTGAAAGTCCAAAAGTTAACAACTCTACACCTTTATCCATCCACAATTACTAGCAAATATTTGTCCTGTGAGTTGTGATTTTCAATGATAAAAGATAAAAAATGGTAAATGTCACTATTTTTTTTTTATTTTTTATATAAGGGGAGATAGGGGAGCGGATGGTAAAATAGTGGAGAGGCATGTATGTTTTGAACTCAGAATCTCTCATTTAGAACATGAGACCTTAATTACTACAATACTTGATCAAATCACATTTAAAAAATTATTAATTCATGACAAATTGAAGTTACAAATTTGATTAGAATACAATAAAACAAATTTAATCAAAATAATTAGTGAAAGGACAAATTGTTTTTTAATTTATTTTTATTTTTTTATTAGCTTAAATTTAATGTGCTAGATGATCTAAGACACTGGCCACCAAACAAGGCTGCAAAAAGTGTTGTCCGTTACCCAACCCATCCCAACTGTGGGTGGAGAGCGGAGGCCTTTTCGAATTTGGAACCTTAGAGACAACCACAATGTTTGGCAACCATTTAAAATTTGTCTCGATTTGTTAATTAATTTAAATTTTAACTTTTAGACACATGGTAACATCACATTTAATTACATATTTAATGTGATGTGAATTCTTACATTATTTTAATCATTACCTTCACATGACACAATTACATCTTGATACCTATATAAAATTTAAATTTCAAATTTATTTAAAAACTCATTCAAATTTAAATGGTTACCAAAACGAACCCGCTCAAAAGGCACCTATTAAACTATTTTAAGTGGACGAACAATAATTATAATCAAAATTGTTTATCAATTGATGGTTGCACCGATGAAACACCGTTAAAGGGCGAATCTAGTCTTGGTGGCTGGTGGCCACGGGCCCACAACCGTCAAATAGAAATTTTTAAATTATATGAAAGGTTTCTTATTTAACCCTTTTTCTTTTTGCCTCTTTTTTTTGAATACGAATAAGATCTCTTACTAATAGATTGATATATTGCTGTACTAACTTAGTATGCAGAACAAGAAATACGTCAAGGCTGTAGTGCCAATGTCTTGTATGATTTGAAGTTGATTGGAAGGGAGGGTAGATGACATGTAACTCAAAACTACACGTGCCTAGCAATTGTTCAGTGTTGTTTGTCCACTTAGAGAATGCCCTTTTTTTTTGACATTACAAAGAGATTGTAAGGGAAGATAATCGAATCCTTGATCACTTAGAGTATCTCCTATATATAATTGAATTTGATCAAGTATCAAATGTCAAATAATGTGACATAATACATGTCACATTATTTGAATACGAATAAGATCTCTTACTAATAGATTGACATATTGCTGTACTAACTTAGTATGCAGAACAAGAAATACGTCAAGGCTGTAGTGCCAATGTCTTGTATGATTTGAAGTTGATTGGAAGGGAGGGTAGATGACATGTAACTCAAAACTACACGTGCCTAGCAATTGTTCAGTGTTGTTTGTCCACTTAGAGAATGCCCTTTTTTTTTGACATTACAAAGAGATTGTAAGGGAAGATAATCGAATCCTTGATCACTTAGAGTATCTCCTATATATAATTGAATTTGATCAAGTATCAAATGTCAAATAATGTGACATAATACATGTCACTCATATAATGTGTGAGGGTGCTGATTTGCTTACATCAATATCTACTAACCTATACAACAATGTGCATGGAGTTGTGCTATAGAGAGTCCAGGCACCCCCCAATCAAGGGGTGCCATGTAATGGGATACTCTTTCGAATGGGAGAGGACCCCTCTCCTAGAAAATTTGATGTGCATTGACATCTAATTTTAGTAGAAGTTCATGATTGTTATTTATTGTCGTTTTTATATCTTTAATTAATAACTAGGAGCATATATATAAATTTTATTGTGAAGAACTACAATTTTTCTATTTTTACATTTCAACGTATTGACAAAATAATTTGCTGTCCTAATGATGGAAGACCAAGACTAGCATTTCCTAAACATTAATTTAATGTAATTATAATAATAATTGTAATAATTATAAAAAGAACATTCATTCTTTTTTTTTTTTTTGGGTATTAGCCACTAATAGATTCCATTTTCTTCTTATTTGTCTACCTTTTGACAAGAAAAAGAATGAAATTTTAGTGGAATACACATCACCCTTCATTTTTCCCTTAGTCTACTAATTTCAGAGGGCAGTTAGAAGTTATTAGACAATAGTGTAAAAATTCAATAGTTGTTCCATTACGTATTTCGTAGAATTGGGTGGTCTCGTACCTAAGTTCAATATTCAACATTGACTTCGAGAAAGAATTGAAAAGGGAAATTAAAAAATTCTAACACTGGGCCTATCATATAATAAAAATTAAGCTCCATTGTGTACAAATTTGATTAAATATAATTAATGTCATTTTTTTTAACAACAGTTTAATCTTTTAGATGAAGTTGTTCAGTGTCATAACTATCACATCGTTAAAATTGAAATGAAAAGGTCCGGTAGCCGATCGTGTTTTTTTTTTTTTTAATAAATAATGGATCACCCACAAAGCTGAAAGTATTAAAAATAGAATAGGGGAAAAAGAGAAAAAAAAATACAGAAATGCACCTTTGAGTACAAAACAAGCAAAGCAGTAATACCTGAATAGTATTAAAATATGGAAGCGAAAAGGCCCAATCGTAAGTATTTGTTTGCATGTTACCTGACCCTCTTTAGCCATGCTTCCCTGACATTATCAATTGATATGGCATTGGCATCTTCTTTGAAAAAAGGTAATTTGAATGAGAATAATTGAATTTTCTCCATAAATTAAAATATTCTAAAAATTGGGTTAGGAGAAAATAATGTGAAAAGAACGATCTAGCTCGAAGGAATAACGTAACTTACTTTTTATTTTATTTTTTTTCCTGAATCAAATGAAAGTACAATAAAGTTACCATATAGATTTCTATAAAGTGTTTTTGTGATTTTATGATTCATAAGAAAATCTTTAGCTCATCAAATAGTCGTAGTACTTGAACATACCCCGACTTGCAACCTTAACTTTTTGTTTCCTAACTTGCTATCAAACCTCAACCTATAAATTGTGAAAGCTATGCGGGTTAAAAATTGGCAACCAACCCAAAGGTTCCCCCGAGAAATCCAATACAAACCATTTCAGTAATTTATCAAGAATTCAATTAGCTAACCACCCACAATATATACAGCTTGTCAACATGATGACAATAAACAATGTCATTACTCTCCATGAAATTGAAATCCCATTACTCTCTTGAAATAAAATTCTTTATACATGGTAGATAAAAGTTGAATTGTGACAATTGTACCAATATGGTCACGTGATCAAAACTGGAAAAATACTTTTCATGAGAAAAAGGTCAATCAAAAAAGTGAGAATTTAAATGGAACAGTAACGCTTTCCATGAAAAATTATAGCAATTAAACACACCTCAAGAGCTTAGGAGTTTCTTTTTTCCTTGTTTAGCTAATTTCTGCAACACTCTATCATGCAAGTGTTTTCAGAAAAAAAAAAATAGCTTAAAGTAATTTCTTCATAGGGTAATTTTACAAAAAGAAGAAGTCGTTGAAGTTATTCCAAACAAGACTTTACAAGCCATTTCACTCCTATTAAGTGAATGCGCATAACAATTTAATCATACTCCATACAAGTAATAACAAGGTAGAAGAAAAATGATTTATATAATCCATGACAAGTTTATTGGTTGGAAACCGACTATTATTCTGATATAGTCTTATCCTAGTGCCAAGAGTTGGCACTTTAGTGGTGTGTCTCATGCTAGACCTTCTAGGCAATCGCTTAAGGCCCTAAAAATTGAACTAAAAGGTCCATTTAAATTTCTTTTAAAAAAAAAGGAAAAATTTAAAAGGCTTGACATTCAGCATTATATATTGTCAGAGAGCCTCCTATACAAAATTTGCTTAAGGCCTTTATAATTTCATGAGCAACGTACTTCTATGACGACAACTAATGATCTGGATGCACCCACCAAACTCCCTTTGCAAAAATGGTCATTTCTCTTTTTTCACATAGATTAAGAAAGTCAATTAATGAGGTTGAAAAAGTTTAATTGAAGAACAACATATTTACAAATATTTTTTTTTTATTTATTTAATATTTTACCTTAATTGTTTTTTTATTGATTATCATGCACAGACATAATAAGAAATTTAAAAATAACTTTAAAAAATGGACTATAATTTTGACGGATGAAAAGAATAAGAGACTGTCTTCGAGGGATTTATTCATTTCCCCATTTTGCCTAGGAAGTCAATGCTCATAAATTTCTTTATTTTTACAGCAAAAATCCATTACAAAAACACCGAAATAAACGGGAAAGTATAAACACGGAGTCTTATTTCCGTTTCATCATTTTTCTATGCGACTGCAAGAGGCATATATAAGGCCGTTTTGGAAGCATAAATAGCCAGAAATCAATGAATTCCATTCTTTGGCTAACGCATTCATCACTCTGTCTTCCACCTAATTTCCTTTTGTATTATTCCCACAGTAGTTGCAGACTTTTGGAATTACCATTTACCACTGCGTCACATATTTACACCATTCTCTGCACCACCAGACTTCTGTTTCGGGAGTTTTCATAAATTTTCACAACTGGTTAACTGGCAAAACAAAAGGCATTTTTCATTGCTTCTTCACAGAGGTAAAGCAATTCTCTGTTTTTCTTTCTTTCTATTTTATTTTATTTATATTATTATGTATGGGAATGGCTGTTGCCTGAAATGAATGATTCATGCAGTCGACTCTCTGGATTTTAACAGTTATTTTAGAGGAAGAGACTTGAATTTGCAGATGGGTTGGAAGAGAAGACTGGGTTTGAATTTGTTATGGGTTGGAGTTCTTCTGCAGTTTGTGGTGCTTCATGAATGTGCAGCGAGAACCCAGTTAAGTTCTCAGATTTATTGTATAGTTTCATTATGTTAATTCATGCCCATAAACAAAGACGTCATCTGCTTGATCTTTTCTTGTGGTTTTCTTTAAGATTTTAGTTGCAGCAACAGTAACAATAATAATAATGTCTGAAAATGTACGTCAAATGAAACCAGAAACCGGGTGTTCTCTGTTTTCAAGAATCTCTCTAAAGGGGCTTGGCCTAATGTCCAACTAAAGGTTTCGTTTACACCTTGTCCAAAAACGAAACATACACAAAAAGTCACACTTCATTTGTTATATATTGAGAATGGAATTTTCCGATCTCAATTAACGCGGTAGGAAGTTTCATGCACGTACATCACTGACCCTCTATGAAATTACAATAGCGGTTGGTATTATATAGTACAAGACGTCTGGTACTTGAAAGATTTTACAGTAAATGAGTGGTTGAGAAGTGGTTTGGGGAAAAGTGCGGGGATAGTAAGTGACTTGAAGCAGTGTGCATTGTGGTGGCTTTTATGTACAACTAGAAACACCCAACCAAAAGTATGCTAAACATTCCTTTGAACGTGTTTTATGGGTGTGAGTGAAATTTGCATTTTTTTTTTGGACTTAAGTTGAGGCAAGAAAGTAACATTATTCCACCATATACTCCCGTGATCATGGTCCCAATAAAAAGCTAAAAAAGTAATTCCTGCTTATTTCTTTATCTCTTCAATCAAACCAAGTCCAGACATTTGTATTTAGCACTCTGCACTTTATCATTACCACAACTCTTTAATCACTTTACAATCACTACCAACCTGAGGTGCATTTGTTATAGTATAAAACGCGAAAATGAATGATATCAATGGTCGGACCGATAAGCCCTGTCCTCAGATTTGGGATGGAAAAGTAGTGAATATATTATTCATTTGACAGTTTTCTAATTTGGATCACGTGTGTGCAGTGTCAACAAGACCACATAATTTTATGTTTCCATCTGGCTATGGAATATGCTAAAGGACAAGCAAATGTGTTTGGAACCATACATTTTTTGATGCAGCCCGTGAAATGCACTGTTGATGTTCATTATCTGTTACAGAATTCCAAAGCTCCGACCGTCCATACTTACAACTTAGTCAAAATTTTTGTCTTATTCCCTTAACTAGCTAGATCAACATATTTTGTTCGATCAAATGTACGCTCAACTAAACTTTATAGCTATACCAGTATAGTATGTTCACGGCCGGCCCTTATCTAAGCTTGTGCATTTCTGTTTCATGTTCATAAATCATAATTTATCTCTGTTATTAGTGCAGAAGGATTCAAAAGAAGAACAATACGGATGCAGCGTCTTTCCCTTCTGTCCAGTTACAGATTTTGGATCAATACGTAAAATTACAAAATAACAGTCTTTACTTTTTTATATTTTTAAAAGTTATGTTAATATTATTATCTTAGATTTTTTGTTGTATTGTCCATATGTACAGGTGGTGGTGGATAATGGTCTTGTTAGTGTTACTTTGTCTAATCCTGGGGGTATGATCACCTGTATACAGTACAATGGAATTGATAATTTATTGGAAAATGAGTATAAAGAAAACAATAGAGGGTAACTAATACTATTTTCAAGCTTCAATGTTATTTATTTTCCATTTATGTACTATGTCCCTGAGTACGTTACTCTTTATTGAATCAAAATAATTGCAGGTATTGGGATGTTGTTTGGAGCAAACCAGAAAATCCCGGTGATATTTATGACAAGTAAGTCTCATCTTGTTCACGATTTTTGACGTATTAGCCATGAAAAAGAGTTTGACTTTGCTTCGGATCAGACTTGAAGGGACCGGTTTCCAGGTTATAAAGGAAGATGACGACCAAGTAGAGCTCTCATTCTTGAAACCATGGAGTTCTTCTGATGAAGTACTTTCACTAAATATTGACAAAAGGTGCAGCGAAAGTTCACTTAATTCGCTTCTCTATGGAGTTGTTCTTCATTTATACTGAAGTTCACTGAGCTTCAGCTTACTTACAGGTTCATAATGTTGCGTGGCACTACTGGATTTTACATGTATGGAATTTTCGAGCGCCTAGAGGGTTGGCCTGATATTAATGTGTCCCAAGGCCGAATAGCGTTTAAGCTAAACCACAACTTGTATGGACACGTTGCTTTTTCTACATTCCAAACAAATTTGTAAAACAGATGTAGCCATGAATGTCTGTACCATGATCCCATGATGTTTGTTCAGGTTTCAATTCATGGCAGTATCAGATGAAAGGCAAAGAATCATGCCCACAAGCCTAGATCGTCAGCGAGGTCAGGTTCTGGACTACCCCGAAGCAGTTCTTCTGACTGATCCAGACAATTCTTTCCTCAGAGGAGAGGTAGATGAAATCGTATTGGTGACAATCATATATTGGTGAATTGTGGGCTGTCGCTAAGCATTTGATATCGTTATCTGTGCAGGTCGATGACAAATATCAGTATTCAAGTGACAATAAGGACGGTCAAGTTCATGGATGGATATGTTCCAACCCACCTTCTGGATTTTGGATAATCACTCCAAGCAATGAGTTCAAAACAGCAGGCCCCGTCAAGCAAGACCTCAATTCTCATGCCGGTCCTATTTCCCTATCCGTAAGTGTTCTGTGCGGAAGAATTATGTGAAGAATTGTTTCTACAAATTTGACATTCTTTTGGCAAATATTTCACATGATTCCTCAAAGATTTCTATTACTAATGATTTTGTTCTACAATGCAATTCATATGCAGATGTTCTTTAGCACCCATTATGCAGGACTTCCTTTGATAATAAATTTCCTTAACGGGGAACCATGGAAAAAGGTCTTTGGCCCAGTTTTCGTCTACCTAAATTCGGTTCCCCCGGGTGAAGATCCACTTACACTTTGGTCAGATGCCAAAGAACAGGTGTCCATAATAAATCCTTTTAATCAATCTTATTTTTCAGAAGAATATCTAATTTAAATTAATCTGGGATTGCAATATGTTTTAGATGCTCATAGAGACAGAAAGCTGGCCGTATGATTTCCCTATTTCGGAGGACTACCCATATGCAAAGCAGCGTGGTACTTTAATTGGTCGACTTCTAGTTCGTGACAGGTATATCCCCCTGTTGTATTCTGGACTGTATCAATGTTCAGATTCAAATTTTGCTGAAAATTTTTTAATCATTTCAAGAGGTAAATAAATGGAAAAATTTAAATACTTGAATTGTATTGTTCCAGATATATACATCAAAGGCTCATAACAGCAAGTTCTGCTTTTGTTGGATTGGCCTTGCCTGGAGAGACAGGTTCATGGCAAAGGGAAAACAAGGTTTTAATCCGCCTCTTTTTACTCTGTAATTGCTTTTGGATATTAATAAAATTTATATCTTGGTCTTGGATTTTTGAGTCGAGATATCCGCCATGTGAGGCTCAACAATACCAGCCACTTGCTTCATTCTCTTTCATGTACTAGAATCATAATTCTTAGCTCTTACCAAGGTTGGATGCACCCACCTACAATACTTGGACTCCATCACCTTACTCCACATAGAATTAGCCTGCCTAAACCTCCACGATAATTAGCAATCAAAGGCTTTACTCACTTCTGCAATAGATCGACATCCCAACCCCCCTCCCAATTGAGGGAAACAAATTCTATCCCATGCTGCCCAACGAATTTTCCTAGCCGCACTGTGATCTCGCCACAAAAACTTATTGAACAACCTTTCCACTTTTGCAATAATACCTTTAGGAGGATCCAGGACCTGAAGAAGATATAGAGGCAATGAATTAGCAACATTCCCACCGTAAACATAATGCAGAGAGGAATAATAAAGAAAAAAACGCTTATTAAGACCCCTAGAAAATGCTTCAGCAGTAAGAAAAAAAATGATGGGGATAATGGATCCTGCTGCCTCAACCCCCATGAAGATTGGAAAAAAACTGCTACTTCACCATTTATCAATATGGAAAAATAGCAACTGTTAACACATCCTGCAATCATATCAGTCTACATGTCATTACCAACTTTCTGAAAACAACCAAAAAAAAAAATTCCAGGAGACCCTGTTGTAGGCCTTAGCCATGTCAAGTTTCATGATCAAATTACCTTCCCTAACATTCTTATCTATCTGATTCAACAATTCTTGAGCCAACAGTATGTTACCTGTTATGACTGCCAGGAATAAATCCACTCTGGTGTTCTGATATGACTTTAGGAAGTATGTTAGCCAATCTAGAATTTAAAAGCTTTGTAATGATCTTGTTAATGACATTACACAAGCTTATGGGCCTGAAGTCTCTCCAATACTTAGGCTGCCGAATCTTAGGAATTAAAACAATGGTTATTGCAGTAACACCAGGAGGAAGAATTTTTTACCTGTAAAAAAATTCTGACTAGCCTTCAATAAATCATCCTTGATGACCCCCCAACACTCTTGATAAAAAGCAGCCCCAAATCCATTTGGTCCTACCATGCTATATCTATCCATAATGTAAAAAACATTCTGAAGTTCAGTTTCATTAGGCATGGAATTAAGAAATTCATTATCTTCCTCTGTGACCAGTCTAGGAATAATCTGCAACATATCAGAATTAAAAGAAGTGGTTTCAGCAGCAAACATGTGTTGAAAGAATTGAACAGCTGAAGCTTTAAGTTCATCAGAGTTATCAATCCAACCATTCATTCCCTAGATACCTGCAATTTTATTTCTTCGTCTGTTTTGAGTAACAGTAGCATGGAAATACTATGTATTTCAATGCCCTTCAGTCAACCACTTATCACCTGCCTTTTTCCTCCAGCAAACTCCCTCATCATTCAGAAGTTTATTCAATTGAGCATAGGCCAAAGAAGCCTCACCTCTGGCTTCAGGACTCTTGCATTCTTGATACTTTCTTTACTTCTCGTTAGCCAGAAACTCAGCCTTCTTAATATTTTCAAAAATATTCCCAAAACCTTCTCTGTTCCACTTCTTTAGAACAACTTTCCATCTTTTCAGCTTAAAGTAAAATTCAAAAATACCTCTAGAGAAAGGTGATAAAGACTCCTGGCAACTGCTTTGAACCATATGAATAAAGGTATCATGAGAGCTCCAACAATTCAAGAATCTGAATGAAGACTTCCTGGATCCCCCTTCCACTTTTTCATGTTACCAGCGGTGGAGAATGATCTGAAATATCCCTATTCAAAATCTCAAACTGAACATTATCATTTGTATCCAGCCAAAGTCCGCTAGCCAAAACATGGTCTAATCTCTGCCACATGTCACCTCTATTCCAAGTAAGATTGACTGGGTTTTAAGGTTTATTTTTCCTATGTCACCTTTATTCCAACTTTTATTTTTTTCCCCTCCACAGGGCTATCAGTTCTGGACGCAAGCTGATGAAAAGGGGTACTTCATAATTAAGGGCGTTCGAGCTGGGAACTATAGCATGTATGCTTGGGTCCCTGGTTTTATTGGTGACTTTAAACATGATGCTATTATCAACATTGAACCAGGTCTGATCTCATACGATCTGTCTTACATTATCTGTTTTGATGAAGAAACATCATCAGATGTACAAGATTTAAGGTACTGTACATTTCAATTTGTTTTTCTTTCATCTATGATCTACAGGAAGCACGACTAGAGTAGGCAACATTGTGTATGATCCTCCAAGGAATGGTCTTACCTTGTGGGAAATAGGAATTCCTGATCGTACAGCTGCTGAATTCTTTGTTCCTGATCCAAACCCGACCCTCATGAACCAACTATACGTTAATCACGGTGAAAAGTACGTATAAACACATCGATGCAACTGTACTTGTTTTTCTTTGATTTTTTTTTTTTTTTTTGCAATTATCCATAAAGCATGCTGAGATAATTTTCTTTTTAATTAAACAGGTTCAGGCAGTACGGTTTATGGGATCGCTACTCAGAACTGTATCCTCTGCAAGATTTAGTATATACAATTGGCACCAGCAATTATCAGACAGATTGGTATTTTGCTCATGTAAACAGGTAGATACTGAAGCTTTTTTTGGCTTCTTGATTGTTAATATTATTTATTTGTTGTTCATAGTTGAAAACTTGCATTTCAGGAATATAGGAAATAAAACATACATTCCTACCACATGGCAAATTAGCTTTGATCTCGATTACATTAACGTGCAAGAGAATTACACACTTCAACTGGCACTGGCATCGGCTAATGAAGCCGAACTACAGGTATATATTTTGTCAGTTGCATTCAAGTTATAACTTTTTCCACTTGTAATTAACTAAATACGAACTTCATGCTTAGGTTCGGATAAACGATCCAAGCATAGAAGCCCCTCATTTTTCAACAGGCCTAATAGGCAAAGACAATGCAATTGCCAGGCATGGAATTCACGGTTTGTACTGGTTATACAGTGTTAGTGTACCTGGATTTCTTCTGATACCGGGAACAAACGTAATTTTTCTTACTCAAGCAAGAGGAGCAAGCCCTTGGAGGGGAATCATGTACGACTATATCCGCCTTGAAGGGCCGTCTGGATACACCGATAAGCGAGTACACAGAAAAGTATCAGCTCCACCTAAAAAGCCTTGAAAAAGCACAGTTCAGTTAAGCAAAAGTGTAGTGTTAAGAGGCTTTCCTCCCTCTACTCACTGGAGTTGGTATCCATTGAGGGGGGACAGAAGAGAAAGCAGAAGTGTAGCTTTTGTATAATAGGTATTTAAATAGTTTAGTATAGGTTAATCATCTTCATGCTGTTACAATTGAAAAGGGCAGCTGTGAATATTATTTATTTTAATTTTAATTTAATGGAAAGTCAGGTTTTAGTTTCTAATCTTTTCATAGTTATCTTATTTTCCTCCCCAGAAACATGATTGCAAGACGCACAATAAAGGGAATTAAGTAAAGATTTGATAAAGCAAAACAGGCGATAAACAACAGTCGACTTCTGCAGCCTTTCCAATAAGTTTCCAAATTCTAAACTAAAAATGAATCTAATCCCAAGTTTCCAAATTTGAATTAATCATCAATCCAACGGTGCAAACTCTAACTCCAGTCTAAGTAGGATTATTATTTTTCCTTCTCCTTTCAATCTTAGGATTTATAACACAAATTCGACCTCTATATATAAAGACACCTTCATTCTTTTATTCTTCATGTACAAAACAGCTACGGCTTCATTGATTTTCTCTGAAGAAATTACTCGAATTACGCTATTCATCATTATAAAAAGAGATGGCACGAAGGGTTTTCATCTTGGGTTTTCTTGCAACCGTCTTTTCGACGTTCTTTCATGTTGGTTCTGCTGCTGATCCTCCAGTCAAGTTATACCAGTGGAAAGATCATGTGATGATGGATAACGGCATTGTTGGACTCACATTATTATCTCCGAGTGGTCTGATCGCGGGAATACAATACAAAGGAGTTCAGAACGTCCTCAACTATCACTTACGAGAAAACAGAAGAGGGTGAGTTTATTTGCTTTGAGACTAATAAAAAATATTTCAAATAATTTGTTGCTTTATAATTTACCATATCATCTTATACTAATAGTAATCAATCTGCTTTTGCTTTCAGATATTGGGACATGGTTTGGACTATGCCACCAGAACGTAGAAGTTTTTTCTACGAGTAAGTTCGATAATGGATTCAGATTTTAATTTAATTACACGCGAAAATGATATATACTAATGTATTACCATGACTAAAAATTCTGCAGGCTTGAAGGGAAGAGTTTCAGTGTTATAGCAGAAAGTAATGATATGATAGAAGTTTCATTCAAAGCACTATGGAATTCCTCCATTAGTAACCGTTATCCTGTGAACATTGACATAAGGTCGGATTTTTTTGTTTTTAATTAACAAGGATTTATTTATATCACATATAATTCAACAACCTAATAGGCTCTGCTTAACAAAATTATACTACGGTTCCTTACAGATATATAATGTTGAGAGGGAGCTCCGGTTTCTATACATATGCGATAATGGAACACTCGGAAGGATGGCCTGATTTAAACATTGACGAAGCAAGGGTTGCTTTCAAGCTTGATGGAAGCACGTAAGATTGCTTAGAAATTAGTGACTTTTCAGCACGTTACATGCTAAAAAATTGGTGAAGAATACTTGTGTTTCTGACTTGTATTTTGATGTTGATAGATTCCAATATATGGCTGTATCCGATGACATACAAAGAATCATGCCAACAGCCGGAGATCGTAGTACTAGAGGTGGAGGTCAGGCTCTGGACTACAAAGAAGCCGTTTTGCTCACAAACCCTAGCAATCCATCTCTAAAAGGCCAGGTTGATGACAAGTACCAGTACTCGTTTGACAACAAGGATAGCTTTGTGCATGGGTGGATTAGCACTCAACGAGACGTTGGATTTTGGATCATAACACCAAGTTATGAATTCCGTGCTGGTGGTCCCGTTAAAAATGATCTTACATCTCATGTTGGCCCAACCTCTTTAGCTGTAAGTATATACACCTTAATTCAATCTCATCTCATAAAATGGTAAATGGTTCACTAAAAAGTTCCTGAAAACTCATAGATGTCTATTTTGAATTATCTACCTGTAGGCATTTTTCAGTGGCCATTATGCTGGTCCAAAATTTGGAATTAAATTACAAAATGGAGAACATTGGAAAAAAGTCTTTGGCCCTGTTTTTATCTATCTCAACTCAGATTCAGATGGAAAGCCAATGAAACTTTGGGCAGATGCTAAAGAACAAATGCAAAAAGAGACTCAAAAATGGCCATATGATTTTCCAAGTTCTAAAGACTTTCCCCATGCCAATGATCGAGGTACCATTACCGGTCGATTACTAATGAGCGATACTTATCTCAGTGGAGAACTCGTGCCCGCAAAATCAGCATATGTAGGATTGGCTCCCCAAGGAGATGTGGGATCTTGGCAAATGGACACTAAGGTAATACTTCAATAAATTAAACATTCATTTCATACAGCTTTCTGAAATAGCAACATTTGGTAGGATTTTGATTTTCATAATGACATTGATGATTGTTTTCTTGACATTTTCATCAGGGCTATCAATTTTGGAACCAAACTGATGAAAATGGGTACTTCACAATAAGAGGGGTTCGAGAAGGAAGTTATAGTTTGAATTCTTGGGTCGTTGGAGTAATCGGTGAATATAAATACAAATTTGATATCCTCGTCTCGCCAGGTTTGAATCTCAATTATTATTGTATTTTGTTCTTTGAAGTCGAAAATTGTTTTTTACGCGTATATCAAGAATCTATCATTAAAAACTTATGATTTCTGGTACAGGAAGCCAAATTCAGGTTGGAGATATTGTATGTAGTCCTCCAAGAAATGGACCAACGCTGTGGGAAATCGGGATCCCTGACCGGAAATCTATAGAGTTTTATGTTCCTGATCCAGCACCAGAGTTTGCTAACAGTCTATCTATCCTCCCCACAGAAAAGTGAGTACTTTTTTTTTTTTTAAATCAACGAAAGATATTTATTGAGGATAAATAGATATAGAAGCTGAGACAAATAAAAACAATCAGCAACTTATAGTGGGTAGAGTATTCTGAAATGATTAATGTATTCTTTCAAAGAAAAAAAAAAGAAAAGAAATGATTAATGTATATTTGTAAAGCACTTAATGGGTCTGCTTTCGGATGGCATAAAGTGAGTTTTCTAGTAGACTCGTAACTTCTTGAACTTATTTAACTGATTTCTAATAACCATTTTTGTTATGTTATTCAGGCATCGCCAATATGGATTATGGGAGCGATATACAGATTTATATCCCGATCAAGATCTCGTGTACAATGTCGGCACTAGTGACTACACAAAAGATTGGTTCTATGCTCATGTCAATAGGTAGTTTTATAAGCAACCCTTTAATTTTATTGGTCCTTTTCTTACCCTCTAAGATAATCTTCAAATTGATTCTTAATAACTTTGTATTTTGCAGGAGAACAATTGGAGCAAATAATACAAAGAATTATGAAGCAACAACATGGCAAGTTTCATTTGATTTATCAAATGTCTTGATTACACAATCTTACACTTTCCGAATGGCACTAGCATCAGCCACCTTTGCTGAAATACAAGTATGGTTTGACGTTACTAGTCATTTTCCGTTTTCTTTTTCCTTTTAATAGGAATATGGATGAAATGTATGTATTTAACATGGATTCATGTCTTGTTATAGGTTCGAGTCAATAATCCATATACACAACGTCCTCATTTTACTACAAGGTTGATAGGCAGGGATAATGCTATTGCAAGACATGGAAGTCATGGACTATACTCGTTATATAGCACCAACATACCGGGATCTAAACTTGTGAAGATCGGAAGAAATACGATCTATTTGAGGCAAACAAGAGGCAAATATCCTTTTAGTGGAGTCATGTACGATTACCTTAGACTTGAAGGGCCACGGCAAGCTGATCAATAGAGATTTTAGTTGCATACTTTGTATTTTTTTATTTTCCCCCTTTCGTAGGCTCAAACTCCAAATTAACTAGGAAGGAGGAGCCGTAATTGTAAACTATCTTTTCATTGTTTGATAGGTCAGTTATGTTTCAGAAATTAATTTCTATACATGGTTTGGAATATACACTTTTTCTCATTTATCCTTTTTATTAATCAGGGATTTGTATTCAAAACATTGATTAAACTGGTAGAATGACAGAAGTTGAACAATAACAGATACATGAGATAATCTTAGAATAAGAAAATTACAATGATTGAATTAAAGACTTTCCAACTTCAATGTTACGTTTCTAGACGATTTTATTTTTTTAGTTTCCACAAAGTCCCTTGTTTCTCTTCTTTGATTTGTCACATATGATGAAGAAAGCCAAATTACGGCTGCATTCATTACTTAGATAATTTTAGAAGTCAAGACAATGATGATTCCAATGAAATTGATGACTTAAAAACTCAGAAAGTCATTAAACGCGATGTCTTATCCTTTTTATGTTTTCATCATCGTTCAAAAATTGAAAATAATCCCCTTTCTTTGACATGTCCTAATAGTTATATTGACATGACATGTATTTCAAACAGTTAAGTATAATATAATCCAACAAAGGCGATAATAAATTTGTGACAACACAAATACTTACACATTCAGCCCCTGTAGAACAATTATGTTCATTGTAATAGCCTCTACCAATTATTGAGGGGCAGCGGACGGTGTGTTCTTTTCTTTATTTATTTCTTTTTTCTTTACCTTATTAATTAATTGGTTCATTTAAAAAATAGCGATCAAAGTTGGTATCTTATAGCCTAATAACTATCGGTAATTATTATTTTGCTGATAAACTAAGTAAAACTGGGAAAATCGCCAAAAAGTTGGCCAAAATTGACTAAACAGGTTTGAATAATCTCAAGGACCTCTAGAAAACATTTGACAAATAGACGTTGGTGGCCAAGTATTTCTAATGTTTTCTTCATTAGAGATGTATGTTGGTGTACATGCAACGCGTGTGGAAAAGGAAATTCGCCTAATTATTCTTAGTTAAGTACTAGATTCACCCCGTTGCACGGGAAAAAATTACCTCAGATTATCTACGAAATCTTAATAACTGTGATTAGCCATATAAGGTTTATATTGTTGTAATGTGTTGTATCTTGCCATTTATGTCTTCTCAAATAACATTTATTCAATCAAATATTTAGGGGATAATTGAAGCCAAATTGATTCGTTTAAGATATTAGTTGCACTTATCTAAATTAAAGTGATTAGATTAGACACATAATAACACTCTTTGTTATCTCATTATTCATTAATTTTATTTACACCCTTATTCATCAATAATATATTCAATTCATTTTTACATTGAAAATCTCATAGAATTTAAACGCATACACAATTGACGTTTACACAAATAAATAAATAAAAGCTTATTTAAATTAATTTTTGAACGTGTGAGTATCAAAATTCTATATGTGTACTCAAATTCTAATAGATGCTAGGTTTAAAGATTCAGGCTTAGTAGCACTATCTACCCTTAACCTTGCCATCCCTAGCATTTAGAAACTAATATTTTTACCCTTAATTCTCACCTTTTTGGCCCCGTCTAAACTAAAAAATTTGGTACATTAAAAATTAATAAAAACACAATAATAATGTGATTTGGTTGCTTTTTAAAAAGAGGAAGCAAAAAAATTCAATATCGATAAAAAATTTCACACCAACATAATTGCTATTATGGAACCTATATGATTTGTATGGCTACATGTATGCATGTCATATAGCTACACATATCCACGTGATGTGCATACATGCAATTACATGTGACATATAAAGGAATCCATATAAGTGTTAGAATATTATTACTAATATTAATAAGTTTGTTTATTTATTTTATTTACCTATTATTTATTGTTTATTATGGTAATTAAAGTTGGAAGATATTACAGTACTTTTTAGTCCAAAAGGATATATAGCGCCAAAAGGATGAGAATTGAGAGTAAAAATACTAATTTCTAAAGGTTAGGGACGAAAAACATAGAAATATGAAATGTTAAGACTATATAGTGCTAATTAGCCGAAGAATTGATTTGCATGAACCCTTCATTTACAATTCCAAAAATCGTTAGTTCATATTATTTTATTAATTAACATATGAATTAATATACGATTTTTTTACATTGTGGAAAAAAATGAAAATAAAAACGAAGATACAAAAATTAAAAAAATAAAAATAAAGCCAAATAAAGAGAATCTATTCATTTGATGTGGGTTATTGAGAAATTTTATTGAGAAATTGCAACTCCATTATATTTATAATACTACCAAAAAAATTGAAACTTTATACATGGTCAAAGCTAATACATTTAAAATAATTATAAAACTCATAATATTTATTTAAAATACATATCATAATGAACAACATAAAAAATTCTAAACCACTAAAACTACAAAATTACACAAAAACTTGATTATTCTATTTATTTATAAAGATGCCAAGGAGTCCACCACAACTAAGTATCTAACCTGCACTGATCAGCTTCCAAACCAACTGCATTTTGCTCATCAATCTATTCCTTGCCTATATATCCATGTTATATATCCAATCACATTTTGTCAACAATCTATTCCTTACCATATTTATCCATGCTATAATGAACTGAACTAATGACTCACATTTTCATCATGTGGCCCGTCATGACCATTGGAAATCACAAGAGAATTGGTCCATTTCTTCATTTTCTTGACCCAATAACACTTCCTACAACATATGTCGATTCATTCAAAGTATTCTATCATCTATTAGAAGCAAAATAAGAATTGGAAACACTTATTAAATGAGCGAATAAAATTAAAATTCCAATAGACATTATATATATATATATATTATGACGAATATTATTATAAAATACATATCGAAACACAGCAAAGCCTCTATAGTCAAAAATATTTCAGGAAATTCAATAGTTGTACTTGTGTTATTTGTAAATTAAAATTAATTTAATTTAAATAAACAAATTAATAGTTAATCATTCATGATGTTGACCCCTTTAAGTCATATAAAATTTTAACCTTATAATATATTTAATTATAAATTTAAAGCCACACACAGGAAACACTCAAAAACCCATTAATTAATTGGACTTTATTTATATATAACGAGGCCAAAAAAATAAAATGGTATAATTAAACAAAGTTGATCTAGACATTAAAAGTTTATCGCAAAACAATCTTAGACATCCTTGGATTGAATGCCATTTTTTTTATTAGCATACGACGTTTAAGTTTTCCTCAATTGATACAAAAAGAAAAAAAAATTGTTTTATGAATAACCAAAAGAATTGACTAAGAAAAGTCAAATCTCATTATATAGTAAGAAATTTCGTATTTGGTTCAATCAATTCCTACCCCAAAAAAAAAAAGTTCAAATTATTTTATAGATTTGAAATATTTATGATAACCTCTAAATACGTGGTTATCCACTTAAATCCTTAGGTGCAATTAATCCAGTTTTGAAATGAATTAATACTCTTATCCATATATTGCAAAAATTACCACGTTCATAATTATAAAGTAATATTCTATTTCTAGTTTTAAATTTCATAATTGTCAATTTGTTATTTAAATCCAGAATACCACATAAATTACCGTAATAGGAATTAAAATGTCTAAAAAGACATTGTTAACAATTTTTTTGTAGGAAAACTGCGATATAAAGGTACCGTAGACTTATTTCCTTTAATATATATATATATATATATATATCTCTTTGCAACCTAAATACGTACCCGCAATACAACATCTATTATTATATAAAGGCACTAAAGTGCCTTTATTTTTTTCCCGCTTATTTGCTCTGCGGTTATTTTCGAGGTGAGTCTTTTCTGAGGTAAAGGTTTGATTTATGGCGATTTTTTATTAAATTTTTTTATTCCATATTAGTATGTAACTTTTCTTTCTTAGTCTCTTTTATGACTATGGTATGTCTTTGATTACGATAAATCATGTTTTTATCTTCTTCTTTAGTGTTGGCCTATACTCCGCTTCAACCACAACTTTCTTTCTGCAGTAGGCATCTAATAGCTAGAAAGCTAATACTGCATATTCTCTCTCTTCCCCTCTAATCGCTCAAACGGACACTTTAAGTTTTTGATATATATGGATGCTCATATAATTATTTGATCTACATATTAATGGGTGCTCATAATTTCTCTATACAGTTGATGAGTTTTGATACAATCTTTTTTATTTGTAAATTATAATATGTAGATATACATACTTTTAATTGATAAATTTGATTCAAGTAGAGAGATGATATTTAATTGACTCTTGATGAATGATTATTGGCTCTTGATGGAAGATGACAGGTGTATTTCAAGTCTCATTAATAGTGATTGTAGAGTGCTAGAAGAATTGTGAAGGTGTCAGTATTTGTGGTAGTAGAAATAGATGTATATATATATTTAATCATAGAAAGCCAATATGCGAAACATATATATTATAACTATGTGTTGAATTGATTAAATTTTCTCTTTTAAATATTTGATCATTAGTCATATTAATTCAACTAATGTATATTTCTACTTTTAAATTTTTTTACAAAGATACAAATATTTATTTATTATGCAACTGCTAAATAGATACATTTTTACTAATTTCTTCTACCCGTGCAATGTACGAGTGGATTAACTAGTTCATATTAATGGCACTCAGTGTTTCATATGACTACATAATGAAACAACAAGTGAATACATACAGTCATGTGACATACATATTACGTGATAATATGTACAAAAATTTTCATTAGTATTGGAATTTTTTTGCATTGATTTTTATTTAATTTGACTTTTTTAGCAAGCAAATCAAATAACGTTATTATTGTATTTTTATTTCAGATTTAGTCTAGTAAAGTTTTTTATTTGCAATTAGAGGGTATAATAATTTGACTTTTAGATATGACTTGGTTGTTTAGTCAAGGGCCTATACGACATTTTCTTGAACAGTATATCACACTTATTAGTCATATTTCATTTTTTTTAAAGTAATATAATTATTAATTATTATTTGTGAAAAAGTTTTAAAAAAAATCTCAAAAGTTTTATCATAAAACCATTCATCCCATATGGCCTGCATCGATAAAAGCCTACTTGTATTTCAAATTCAGGGACGAAACCGTAATATTATATAGGACTCAGCGAAATCTAAAGAAGAAAGTGAAATTTTGGGGTGGGGTTGAAAGGGGGTGGAGATTGTGTTTGTGAAGAGAAAAATAGGCCGACTATTGACATTCTACAAGTCTTCTTAAATAGAAAAACAAAAAGAAAAAGAAATTAAAAGGGGTTGGGCTTAATTGAGCCACCTCACCCTCCGTCATTATTGAAATTCATAAAACGTACATTTATATAGACGGGAAAATTAAGCTAAGTACTTAAAAATATTTTTGTTTTTGAAATATGCAGCCATAAGTGATTTATGCAAATGATTACGGTCAAAATCTGGGAAACGTGATAGAAATACGGAAGCCCAAATGTCATTGTAGAAGTATAATTGAATCTTAAATTGAAAAAGATTCAATTTAGTTTCATATTCTATTTTATAAAAAAAATTTTATTTTGCTTTTTTTATTTTTATTTTAATTCATATATATTGGTAGGTTACATAACCTACCACTATTAGTAACTGCCCATTATTTATTTTAAAAAAAATGTAAAAGTATTCTTGTATAATATATTGTACCATAAAAGGGAGTCTAAAGAGTACATTGAAACAAGATATTGCAGTTTCCTATTGCAAACTGGGGTTTAGGGAAAGTCGCTTTCCAGTTCTCCCATGAGAATATTGAAGATGGAATATTAGAGAAGAAACTGATACCTCTTCTTATTTGAAAGGAAGCCAGTTGTCTGCATTCATAGGCAAGAGCATCTCTAGCTTTTCAATTTCAACATCCAACAAAAAGGTTATCTAACAGAAAGGTTATATTTTCTGACCAAGAGAAATAGTGTAAGAGACTAATAAACAATGCAAAAAAAATCTTTTTTTTTTATTTTTTTCACTTTAATTTCTTGTATATTAGTAAATTTTATAGAGCTATGTATTATTTAAACTGTCCCACTAATATACGTAACGTCCACTATCTATTGTTGTTTATATACCACAACTTTCATTTTTTTCTTTTAACTTTAATTTCCTTTAACAGTTTTAACGGGTTAAAGTAACTGCTCACTACATTATTAACTATCAAGTGCTTGTTATCCATATATAATTACAATTTGAAACTCAAATTCATTCTATTGTGTTTAATTAACCGCCCACTATTAATAATTATCTCACTAGTGTTGTCTATATACCAAAACTTGAATATTATCTTTTCCATTTCTTTTTTCTTTAAGTTTAATTTTGTTTAACAATTTTAACATTGGTTAAAGTAACCGCCCACTAGGTTATTGACTGCTAAGTACTTTTCTGGTTCGAATAGTAGTCCAGTTGTTCGGATATTTGTATTTCTGCTCTAAGGTTTTGAGTTCAAACTACACCTACCCTTCCCCAAATATCCCTCTCCTCCCATATATCCCATGTATAAAAAAATAATTATAAAAAAAATTGGCTAGTGATTTTTCGTATATATAGTTGCAATTTAAAAGTGAAATATTGTGGTTAATTCTGTCTTTTATAGAAATATTGATCTACAATTGCTTCACAAGATAAAATGGTCGTCATCAAGTTCAAGGACTTGAAAAAGAGCAAGTCGAATTGAATTATTAAAATACGAGTTGCATGACTGTTTATTATTCCAACAAAAGTTGATGAAAAGTCGATCTAAGTTTGAAAATGCTATTTGTCGATCTCAAAGTTATTTTTTGACATTTATTTCTTCTAGTTTCTTCTCATGCACATAATTTCATGATTCTAATATAATTTCTATTATTTTTTTCTCACAGGGAGATAAAATTCAGGCGATAGTAAATCTCCGTGCAAAGTATAACGAACAAATTTAGAAAAACAATGTTTGTTATATCTTAAATTTGTCAGTAACTGATAATAGTAAAAATTTTGGAATAACTTCTCAGGTTTATTGTCTCTAGTTTATGGTAAGCACTGACATAATTACAAGTTAGTGATAGGTCAAAGTGCTTTTAACTTCAAAACAATTTCTGAAATTCAGAATATATCTTCTTCTGGTACTCTTGGTCTATTTGGTATGATCATGTATTTTTAGTTTTTTTTAATATAAATAAATTATGTATATAAGTTATGTCTTTCTAATTACATTTTTTTTTTAAATTTTCTCTTTATAGACTTTATTGGAAAAATTGTCATCAAAATATCTCTTATAATATTAGAAATCATCTACGGGTCAGAGAAGTAATATCAAGACACGTTGAACTTTTTTTAATTATTATGACTACTAATAAGAGTTAAGGTTAATTTATAGACTTTAATTGTTCGTTGTTATGACTACTAACAAGAATCAAGATTAATATCTTTTGGAATACTCCTTAAAAAGTCAATATTCAATTGTAAGTAGTTCCACGCAGTAGTATCTAGAGTTATTGAATTATACTGATGTGAAAATATTTAGATGTGATAGAGAATTAATAATGATAAGCCAATTAATAAAACGATGAATATCGTGTATAATGGGGTTTTCCAAATATATAAACAAAATATTTATTTTTGTTATTTTAAAATACTACTTTGTTTATTAGTTTACTCCTATATTGTTTAATTTTCTTATTGTCAACAAGATTTGGCCATATAACACACAGGAACAAATACTAATAATTAATAAAAGCAAAAGTAAAATCAAATTTTTAATTGAAAAATATTTAATTTGGTTTTAGATTTCTATTTGAATCACACATGCTGATCCCATATTATTTCCCCCCTCTCGTATCTCTTCTTGAAAAAAAAAAAAAAAAGGTTTCATGGAACTATTTTTTTGTTTGCAAAATATGTATTATTTTAAATTGTCCCACTAATATACAAAACAGCTCGTTGTCTTCCTTTTTTTCCTTTTTTTTTTAAATCCACTATTTTTGTCTATATATCACAACTTGAATCTTACTTTTTTATTTTTTAAACTTTAATTTCCTTTAAATATTTTAATATTGATTAAAGTAACTGTCCACTATCTTATTAACCGCCAAGTACTGCTATCTATATATAATTATAATTTAAAATTGAAATTCATTCCTTTGTGGTTAATTCTGTCTTTTAAAAAATATATTGGTCTTGCTCTACAATGGCTCACAGCCTCACAAGTTAAAATGGTTGTCACCAAACTTAAGGATTTGAACAAGAGCAACTTAAATTGGATTATCAAAGTTTGAGTTGCAAGAAAGTTTACTGTTAGGACAAAAGTTGATGAAAAAATCGCTTGAAGTTTGGAAATGTTGCTACTTTCAATTTCGAGGTTACTTTTTTAAATTTATTTCTTATAATTTCTTCTTCTGCACATACTTTTATGATTTTAATATAATTTTTATTATTCCTTGTGATTAGATATAGAATTCAGGCAATAGTTAATCCCCCACACATTTCAAAGTATAACGAACAAATTCAAGAAAACATGATTTGCTACGTCTCAGATTTGTCAGGTTACTGATAACTGTGAAAATTTTAAAATAACTTCTCATATTTACCATCTTTGGCTTTTGGCAAGTACTAACCTAATTGCAGTTGGTGATATGTCATTCTCGTTGTCTATTTTTAATTTTGACACAATTTCTAATATTCAAAATATATCTTCTTCTGGTGCTCTTAGTCTATTTAACATGATTATGTATTTTTATTTGTTTCAATACAAATGAATTATGTCAAAAATTTTATTTTGCCTACACGCATGCAAGTTATTATGCATGCGTGTAACACATAGCACACATCTAGGTTACAAGTGTGAGGTGCTTGTAACTTACATGTTTGATACATATATACACATGCATAATAACATGTATGCGTGGATAAAATAAAATCTTTGTGAATTATGTATGTAAGCTATCTGTTTCTAATTACATATTTTTATTTTGTTTTTATAGACTTTATTGGAAAGTTGTCACCAAATATCCACTACAACGTTAGAAGTCATCTATGGGAGAAGAAATTTCAAAACACACCGAACTTGTTTTAGATTATTATGACTACTAATAAGAGTCAAGATTAATTTATAGACTTTAATTATTTGTTATTATGACTACTGATATGAGTTAATAGTAGCCTCTTTTCAAGTGCTCTTTAAAAAGTCAATAGTCAATAGTGGATATTTCTACATAGCAATAGCTAGAGTTATGAATCATGCCGATTGAAAAATAGTTATATGTTATAAGGAATCAAGAATGAGAAGTCAATTAATGTAACGATGAATGTTGTGTATAATAATGATAATCCAAAATTTTTAATAATATTAACAAAATATTTATTTTTATTATCTTAAAATGTTACATTGTTCATTACTTTACTCTTATTTTGTTTAATTTTCTTACGTTATACTTTGTCAATAAAAACTTGACGGTCCATGAAGCAAATTCTTGTTCATGGTAATTGGGCTTGCAAACCAATTGAGCGCAAACAGTTTTAAAGTTTTTTTTCCTCGGTTTACTACTGTAAGAATTTATTTATTTATCTGTTATTATTATTTCATATGGTTGCAGGAAAATTTACTATTATTAGTTCGCACGTCTTTTTAGTTTTGACTTTTTGAAAAATCACATTTGTATTATTTTTTAATTAAAAGGTTACACATAGAGATTGTCACATTTAGATAGGTCACATTCAATGTTATCTTTTCGTAAATAAGTCACATATATAAAAATCCACATATTGAAAAAGTTATATTTAATTAAAAAGTCACACACACGTATCAAAAAGTCACATTTCAATTTAAAATGTTACAATTAACGTGACTTTTCTATTTGTGTAAAAATTATGTCACATCTAAACATGTCACATTTAATGTTAATTTTTTGTTAAAAAAAGTCACATATATAAAAATATACATTTTGAAAAGATTATATTTATATATAGAAATTAAAAAGTCAACATCTTATCTTATCTTATTATATATATTAAAGTATGATAGTTGCCATGTACAGGTTTTTTCGCCAAAACAACTATCTTACTTTTATATGTTTCTTTTCTTTTATTTTATTTTTTAATAATAATAATAATAGTAATCTATTAGTGTTATCCATTAATTTATTTTGCTATTATTTTATTTTATAATAATATATCAAAATCTATATACAATTTTATATCACTTTTATTTTATATGTAATATGCTATTTGTTATCCATTAGTATTTCTTATATTTATTCAATTAGTTTTTAGGATATCTACAAATATTTAATATTTCTTCAAAAATCTAACAGTTAATAGATAATTTTCAAGTATTAGGTTATTAGGTCTTCCTTCTCATTTCAATTAAGTGTCTATTCGTGAGGTTGATGGTATAATAATAAAATTAAATTAAATTAAATCAGTATCAAAATTTTTACTTTAATTCAATATGATAAACCACAAGTCACAAAACCTATGACTATATGTTTAGTACATTATTACTTAATTTGTTATTTTTTTTCTAGAAACATATATACTAGTAAAATTTTAAGTTGAAGGGATACAATAATAATATTCGATGGTGATAATTATTTAGAACAAAAATAAAAAAAATTTTTGGACAAAAATTTAAGCCGAGTAGATATAATAGTAATAATATTTGATAGTTTCACAAAAAAAAAAAAAAGTTGATGATGATGATGATTTAGAATAAAAATAAACAATTCTCTTAATTCATTTTAGAGCGGAAATGGTTAAAAATCAATGTTAGGGTTAAATCATATAGAATTTATTCTTTGTTGTAATGTTGCTTCTCTTGAGTCTTTTGTAATAGGCGAGTGTATACTTTATATTTTTTATAGTAAATTTACAGAAATAGTGATTTCTTTAGAAAACGTATATATGAGGAAATGAGAAAAATAATTTTTCTAAGAATATGTGATGGAGAATGAATATCAACTATACCCTAATATATATATATATATAGAATGTGGGTGTAAGATAATTATGGAGTTATATAAATTTCGTATGCTTTTTTTTCATACTTTCTTAATTTCCATACACAACATGAAACTAATTTTGTATTAAAAAATTCTTCATTCTCATTTTCACTACTTAAGAGTATTGTTTATGAATGACAATTTAATTAGCTTTGTACTAAGTGAAAATATTATATATTTTAATTTGATTATGTTTATATAAATATATTAGTCACATATGTATATGAGTGAGTAGTACGTAATAAAATTGTGATTATTTAGTTTTTCAAATTACTATGTTTTTTTTACCTGCTAATTATTCTATTGCGTGCAATGCACAAGTATAAAACTAGTTTTAATTTAAAACCAACGTGACATTTTCTATTAAATGTGGCATTTTCTATATGTAACTTTTTAGTTAAATGTGGCTCCTTTTTTTTTTTTTTTTTAACTATATGTAGAAATTTTGTCACATTTTGATATGTCACATTTAATGTTACCTTTTCATAAAAAGTTGGGTTATTTTCACT
>CAVNYN010287477.1:29804-66061 GCA_963692815.1 Nyctanthes arbor-tristis | reverse complement strand
ATTTTCCTTTTATTGCAAAATATTTTTATGGCGATCAATTGCACCATTTTTTTCAATACTCTGGTTCCACTAATGATTGCCTTTCAATTATAAGTTAGTTATCAAATCTCTTATGTTCTTTGATCGATGTTGAAGAATTTTCATTACATACAGTACAAGTTCAATTATAACTAGTTTCAATCCTTCAAAAAAAAAAAAAAAACTATAACTAGTTACATATTCATAGTCGAGAAATCTCAATATGTTTCTTGAGACAAAAAATAACATCACATTCTTATTAAATTTGGTGTTGGATTGTTATTTGATGTGTTTAATTTCCTTTTTTTTTTTTTGCAATCGATATATTTAACGTTTGATAAATGAATATTAATTTCGGGAAAAAAATTAAATTAACCAAAGGAGTGATGAACCATTGGGTACAGTCAGATACAGAGAGGCTTCGCAGGGGACACCACATGCCGCCCGTGATTGGCTCGCTGTAAGTGGCTCCACTATAAATCCCAATTATCGATCTTGATTTGCGCTTAGTGCGAGTTGCCAAGGTTCCACAACTCAAACGTATTGAACATGTAAAATTTCGGCCAAGGCCTGCTACTTTGGAAAAATAAATTTTATTTCTCGTTAAACTCGTGATGCTGATTTGGTGAATAGTTGATTATATATGATCTAATTAAGAATCACATATACAATCCGTGTTAAATATATTTAATGACACGCTTCATATTCGTCTTTATTCATATCTTAATCTGTAATTGGTATAGACTTTCAATCGACCAAAACTATGATATCATTGCTTTACACACGTGCTCAAAACGTAGTGTAAAAACTTTGTTCTTCCGTTGCCTTTTTCCCTCCGATCGAGATGGACCATCGCATTTTGTTCACTAACATGATTCACATAGCTAGTGATGTAGAGTTTTTCAATTATATTTAAAAAAAAAATAAATTCATTTCGAGTTTAAAAAGAAGAAATAGGAAAATTAGGAGGATCGTCCACCCTCCAATTCTTAATGAATACCGTTGAGAGGATAAGGGTATCTTATGAAATCTCATATTCAATCATTCTCAACTATGGGGCACGCAAATCACCCATAGATTTATGGGGACCCTTGTGTCTAATCAAATTTCTAATTGACTTAGGTAAAACAACAAAAATAAATTGTTGGCCTCATGTTGTAAATATCGTAATGGTACATGTCATTGTCTTAATTCATCTCAATATAAAAATCTTAAATCTGTTAACACATTGAACAATCTCATCCTACATAAAATGTATAGATGGTTCTAGGGATCGATCAGTCAGCCCTTGCATGAACGTCAATTTGAATTTTTTATGTATATATTAATTACTTTAATTTAGTAAAATATTAATTAACTGACAGAAATTTACGAAAACACAATATGTGAAGATTAAGTAAACGGAAATGAATATTCTTAAATTTGAATCTTTACTTGATTTACAAGACCAAATTAATGAACTCATTAAATGCAAGGCAGTGGCATCCATACCATATGTACTCGATGGTTAAATAAAACAAAAATTATTGTTATAAAGTACAAGACCACAAACAAATTAGTGAAAAAAATGTACTGGGAATGGGAGCTTAATGGTCCAACTCAAAATCAATGTTTAATTATTAAAATAGGATTATGTGCTAATGGACCTAATCAATTTGCTAGATTTTGTTAGCGTTCCTCTTGGCTTGTTTGAAATTTGAATAGCTAATTTCAAGTTGCTAATATTTGAATTATTCTTTTGTTTAGTGTGAAAGCTTTAGATTTCAAAACTATTGTCATACCAATAAACAAAGAGAAAAAGTGACGAAAATTGTTGTTTTGGAGGAAGTGGGGAACCCTTCTTTCCTACTATTTGAAATTTGTATATGCAAGCTATGTTAAACTAGATAAATTTGTTGCCTTTCGGGATGTTACTTGGTCAAACTCTTCATGTTGGATATATCCAGTAAAAATATTTTTACTTAAGTATGTGCTCGATTAAAGCAAAAGAAAAAAAGAATGTTGGGGATACGTAATCACTGAAAATGACTTGCATGGAAAAGAAGTTATTCTATTTTTTTTTATTTTCTATATAAATGCCACAACGAGCAATAACTAGATGCAGAGTTGAAATAAGAGGACGTGGAGAGTTGAGGGAAGTCAACTATTACATTACATAGAAGAAGGGCAAGACCTTAGCTTCTTTTGCCAACTCACATGCACATAATGACTTTTCATTCCCTCTAATTATTACAACATAGTATCTATTAGTAAAATGATTTTCAGTCTCAAGTTTTGATACTGGTACATTTTATCTTGTTAATCAATACTTGCTATTAAGTAATTTGATATATATTTATTACGAATTACATAAGTGCTCAACATTTGAGGCCATCTAAGAGGTGCCCTTTGCTTGAAGCTATCACTAATATCCCTAATTTTTTTTGGAGGTACAAGCATCCCTTCACAAGGGATAGGACAATTGAGGAGGCCATCAAATGTCACTTTGTGTGGGGATAAGAATCCCATGAAGCCCTTTGGACCACAATGAATCAATAAATTTGAATACACGTTCGTCTTATAGCATCAGTTTCAATTTTCTTCAAACTAACAAGACAATTATCATACGTCTTTATTTTTAAGTTCCAATCTAATGTATATTATTATATTTTTAACGTACATGTTTAAGTAATAAATCTATGCCATATGACATACCAAACATCCCCAAAAAGGCCAAAAAAAAAAATGACGTGCACTTCTAATAAGGGCGCCTGTCTTTTTGGCTTTTACACGGAGTGCTAATAATTTCCTGCTTTTATGCTTTCTAGAAAGGTTTTAAAAATTTATAGATAAAGAATTTAATCGTAATAATTTTTGAACTACTTCTTTAAAAAGTGCAAATGAGTTAACGGACTTTTAATTCGGCGTGGCCGTTGATTGCGGTTGAGAATAAGGCGTTATTCAAGTGGAAACCACTTTTTAAACACAATCCTCTCGGCCTTCTCTTTATTGACATTTTTCGCTTTTCTTCCTTCTTCTTGTCTTTTTTTCTTTTTCCCTCCCTTTTTTGACTCTGGAAAATACAAAGTGCTTTCTACAAATAAACAAAGTTTATCTTAATCTAATTATACCGACAAAGATTTCTTACCAACCTATTAAAATACTATCATTTGATATCAATGTTTTATCTATTGTTATATGGTAGTCGTCGATTGATATATTATTATACCAGTTAACAGAAGATCAAAAATGTTTATCTTGTATCAAATTTATTGAACTAACTTTTTACAGTGTTTCAATAATGTATGAAGTAATTTCAGTTTCGAAGTTAAGAAGAAGAAAATCACTTGAATGTTGAAGGTAGAAGATGATTAACAAGCTTCTTGAGAGAATTCAATAGTGACAATTACCTGGGATAATAATAAAAATATCCAGTTCAAAATAACAAAGAACTGTTGTAATTTTAGGTACAAAAATATCAACTTATATGCATCACTAGTCATGATTGCATTCTGTATTTGCTTCACATTTGAAATTAAAGTTCAAAATTTATTTTTGACTGTCCAGACGTTTATACTTGGCATCCATTTTGGATTACAAATTTGTCAAAATTCTCATTTTAACTTGAATAATCAGGAAGTCTAGTTTAGGAACCAAAACATATACTTATGAATTATCATTAGCGGTTCAAGATTAATATGATATAACACAGAATGACATATCAAAATAGTTCCAAAGAAATTTAAAAGACATGATAAATAATTATTAAGAGAAAAATTAAATCTAGAATAAAATGTTTAATGTCTTATTATCTTGTCTTTGGCATCTCATTACATCTTATACCATATTTGTTTTTTTATATATTACTAGAAAAATCCTCTTTAGAATGTTGATCGCTGGTTATAAAAGTTTCAGATCATACTTAATCAAGAAAAATTGATACCCAAAATAAACAAAAGGAATTGAGAGAAAGAAATACCTAGCTGGATTGTAGCCTTGTAGGACTTCCACTGAAAGAAACAACCAAGGATACGTCTTCACAGCCTGATTTCTCTGAGACAAAAACCTAGGTGAATTGCTTTAAAGAGAGAATGAAGAGATCTAAAAGGGAAAGAATTAAAGACAGCGTCTGACAAGGGGAAAATGAAAATGAAAGGAAAAGGAAACAACTACTGTAGAGACGATGGGAATAGCTGACATATGGTAAAATTGGAATTTTAGTTTTACAATAAGCAATGAAAGTTGTATATATATATTGCAATAAGGCTCTTACAGTATTTTAGGATTTTAATTTTTTTTGCATTATAACTTCTATTTTGCTAGCACTATATATTATAATTTTTCATTTTTATTACATTAATGAAATTTTAATTTTCCTTGATGAATATGGATTGGTGTCTAAGTTAAATTCCACCTATTTAAATATTATGAAAAGAAAATCTAAAAATTCAAAATCATTTTGCAAATTGATGCGGAAATTCTCTAAATCGAATTTACACTAATAATAAATGACCTGTTAATCTAACTTAAATAATGCAAATTACAGACATTTTGATTTTGATAACCCCTTTGTATTTGTTTGTTTACACAGGCGACAACAGTTTTCTGAAGGATTTGATCTTCACTACTCCAACTCATCAATTTCTTCTTACTTCTTTTTTGCTAACTCTCATGCATTAGTCTTTTTTGTCTTTTGTCTACTTTGACTGTCTCTTTTTTTTTGAAACAATGTACTTTGATTCACGTTCAATACAATATAATTTTTTTACCAAAAATTTTAGAGAGATGAAAATGAGACATGAATAAGTGACATCATACATGTGATACACTTGTATTAGATGATAAGGAATTAGTCATGTAAGCATCACTCAATAAACATGTGCCACATGAAAATGTCATATAATATCACTTTTACATGTCTTCTTAGAAATTCTCATTTTTTTTTACCTCTACACTACCAATTTCCATCAAACACAATACGGGTCTGTAGTTGTAAAACATAAGGAACTTACGGGCTCCGTAACCGTGGGCTCCATAATATGAGCTCGCGTTGTTTCAATGGGGATTTGGCGTACAATTCTATAAAGTTTTCCCTTAGTGTGATGGAAAATCTTATGGAAACAACCTTGGCAAGCCTATAGTTGTAAAAATGTAAGAACCAATATGCGGGTCTTTGCTTTTTATAATTGAATGTAAAGCTCACATTATTTCTATTTTAAAAAAAGAAAAAAAAAACGTGATGGAGTTACATGGATAAAATTGGTTTCTTACCACCTTCACGTGGTGATATATATTATTTTTTTTTTCTTTTCTTTTCTTTTTTAAATGTTAGTAAATGTCTAATTAGATTTCTATTTCTATGTTACCTTTACCCTTTTTACTACATTCATCTCATAAATCACGTTGATCAAAATTTTTCTAACACTTATAATATGATGGTCATTATGGCACTTGGGTGCCATTACCAACACCCGTATTGAGTGTTAAAAAAAGCTTGTGTTGACATTTACGTGCGCAGTTTTAGCTGCGGTAGTCAACTTACATTTTTGAAAGTAGGTTGAACTTTCCATGCTAGTGAACTTCAAAATTTAAACCCCGAATAGTTGCAGAAAACAAGAAGTTTTATATAAAGATAATATGTTATGTTCCCGGTAATTTCATTTCTAGCCGAATTCTCACCTGAAATCTCATAAAAAATCCACAACACCGACGCTTACAAGATAAAGCACATGCCTGCCTCTGCCATTTTTCATTCTTCCTCTCAGTTCTGTAAAGAATTAATTCAAAAAACAAACTGCATTAATTGATCTCTGCCCATTTTCCCTAAATTTGTCACATTCCCCTTGACTCCTCCATTATATACTGCCTTTGGCTCTTCTTCCCAAACCCCATTCTCTCTCCCTCCTCAATCTCTCTATCTCTACACGTATATGTGTAACTGTTTTTTCCATTTTTGGGAACTCTGTTCCGTGTAAGTTTATCAGGAATTTTTGCTGGTAAACTGAAAACAGCATTGGTATTTTGTTAATATATGTATGCACACAAGAGCGCGCGCACACACACACACAGTCCCTGTTGGAGAACAGATCTGTATATTTCCCCAGTTGAGTTCCCCCCCCCTTCCCTGATAAGTAGAATTTTGCAATGGAGAAGAATTTGGGGCTCTGTTTTTCAATAGGTTCTCTGTTTTTGCTAATTGGGACCCTTCCTTTTGCATTGGGTGGCCATGACTATACGCAGGCTCTTAGCAAGAGCATTCTCTTCTTTGAAGCTCAGAGATCTGGCTACTTGCCCAGAAATCAAAGAGTTCAGTGGAGAGGCCACTCCGGTCTCAATGATGGCAAAATTAGTGGGGTACGTACATACTGTCGAATTCTATCTATAAGACTACATGATCAATTCATATGAAAAATGCTCGAATTAATCATTATTACTCCGATCCTGGTAGATGATTTTGGGTAATTACCGTTAGTAATTTTTGGAATTGGCGCAGGTGGATCTTGTGGGAGGGTACTATGATGCAGGGGATAATGTGAAATTTGGGCTGCCAATGGCATTCACCATAACCATGATGTCTTGGAGCATAATAGAGTATGGGAAGCAAATGGCAACTAGTGGAGAACTTGGACATGCCCTTGCTGCTGTTAAGTGGGGCACTGACTATTTCATCAAAGCTCACCCTCAACCTTATGTGCTCTATGGAGAGGTAAATTCTCCTCATCTCTCCACATTCAGCATTAAACTATACTATCCAACATTCTATAGAAAAATTCAATTCCATTTTCATTACTCTAGAATTGTACGACTCTAATTTCAGTTCTATTTTCAAAATTGTAATTACTCGACCACATTTTTTTCTTAGTGTAGTTGATTTAAATGTGATGAGTATGAGCTACTGTGCTTATGCAGCATGGATGTAAATATGAATACTAGTGTTAAGTTCATTACTTCAAGTTGTAATACAATCTCCCGTAATTCCTTCTTGAGGGCATGTGTTTATTTTGGAGTAGAATGTAAATGATTATTTATGTAAATGATTTCAATTTCTTAGGTTGGGGATGGAAATACGGATCACTACTGCTGGCAAAGGCCGGAGGACATGACGACTTCTCGGGCTGCGTACAGAATAGATCCGAGCCACCCGGGATCCGACCTTGCCGGCGAGACGGCCGCCGCCATGGCGGCCGCCTCCATCGTCTTCCGCCGCTATAATCCTTCCTACTCGGCGACGCTTCTCAAACATGCCTATCAGGTGTGTCGATTCACCCCCCTCCCCCCCACAACAACTTTACTTGCTGGAAAGTGGAAAGCCATTTAATTAAAGCAAATTGAACCTCGCCATGCGCATTTTAGCGAAGTGGTGGAGTTGCGTAGGATAGTTATTAGGTAGTTATGCTATCGGCGTTGTGTCAGTACTGCTGTCGGTGATACATACATAGCAGTCGGAACTGGGAAGTGTGTAGGGATCAAATTTCCAGAGGCGCATTTTAGAAACAACCTGGAATCAATTGTTGTATTCTATTTATTGGATTAATTAAAATTTAAGTAATATTAGTATTATATATCTTTTTTTTTTTGGATACACTAAGAGGATGGGAGGAAATTTAGAGAGGGATGGATGTGATTCAACCGAGTGTCTTTTAAAATTTATTTGAGTATCCAATTATTATAATACAATTCGAATTATAATAAATAGTATTATATAACACTTCTTAAATTGCAAATTTTAAGCTAAAAAAGATTCAATATAATAATAAATATATATTTATATATGACAATTCAATTTTATTACTAGTATAATATAATAATAATAATAATAAATAAATAAATAAATAAATAAATAAACGCGGGTGGATGTCATGTGGCGCAAAATATGGATCCTTGTGGGGGCAACTTTCGCATGTGTAAAAGATATTTTTGAGCGCTCTGTTCAGGCAAATCCAAGCGGTCGATTAAATGGAAAATCTATTATCACAGGAATGTCAAAACATATCACGGGCTGCATAATCTTCTAACTTGCCAATTTTGCTCTTTCATTTCATATTTGTCCTTTGCCACTAATAACTCTTTTTGTTTCAGCTGTTTGATTTTGCAAACAAATATAGGGGCAAATACGACAATAGCATCACGGTGGCACAGAAGTATTATCGATCAGTCAGTGGATACGCGGTATGTGATTTGGCTTCCAATATTTCCAAGCTTCTATTTCTGGTAACAGTTGGTTTTACAAAGCACATCGCATAACCTTTTTCTACACTTTTTTGTTTTCCTCTTTAAGGTGATGAGGGGCAAATATTCTCGTTGATATTTTCAATTTCTCAACATACGAAAAGGTGTTTATTTCAATGAGTAATGATAAACATCCAGATTAATTCACTAATTCGTCCACCGATTGTGTATTAACAAGAAGGATAAAACTGTCAATTAAAGCATTTAAATAATTTGAGCTTTATATATTTTAGTTTTAAAACTGTAAACCGGTAGACTAATTGGTAAAATAAAGGGAATGTGTAGCATTACCCTTATTTTGATATATAGAAAAATTTTGTAAAGAAAACATGAAACAACATATTATCATTTGTTTTGTAAGAAATTGAAAACACTAGGGGAATGAAAAATATATCAATTTTTGCAAGTATTACATTCAAAATACAAAAGTGAAAATAAAAACGGAAAGATGTTGCCTCCAAGTGTTCCATATGGAGTAGCCATGACTTAATCATTGGGTGTACAGGATGAATTGTTATGGGCAGCTGCATGGTTGTACAAGGCAACAAACAACAGCTACTACTTGAATTACATAGGGAACAATGGCAATGCACTTGGTGGAACTGGGTGGGCCATGACTGAATTTGGTTGGGATGTTAAGTATGCTGGTGTCCAGACCCTTGTTGCCAAGGTAACTATATCCCTCAAATCTCAATTGTTTGCCATCCATCTAATGAGTATATTTAGCATCCTCAAAACGATCCCATTTGATGAGACAATCAACAAACTTTAACTTCTTTTTCTTGCTAATGCCATCTAAATTTTGACTAATCCTCCTACCAAACGCGTTATTATTGTTCAATCATTTATGATATAATACTTTATCTACATAATTCACTTAACGAGCTATTAAATTGACACATGCTATCTTCTTACAGTTCCTGATGCAAGGTAAAGCTGGTCATAATACAGCGATTTTCCAGAAGTACCAGGAGAAAGCTGAGTTTTTCATGTGTTCATGCCTTGGAAAGGGAATGCGCAACGTTCAGAAAACACCAGGAGGCCTCATTTTTAGACAGAGATGGAACAACATGCAATTTGTAACGAGTGCCTCATTCCTTCTCGCAGTGTACTCTGATTACTTGTCCTCTGCAGCCAGGTCCCTGAAGTGTGCTTATGGCAATGTGGCACCATCTGAACTTTTGTCATTTGCCAAATCTCAGGTGAAAATTCCTTGAGGAAAACAGTGCATCTTGGATATGAATATATGCTCAACTGACTTTTTAAAATAAACATCCTTTTTTGAAATCCTTCAGGTGGACTACATTCTTGGAGATAACCCAAGAGCCACAAGTTACATGGTGGGATATGGAAACAATTATCCTAGGCGAGTTCACCACAGAGCAGCTTCTATTGTCTCCATCAAGAGAAACCCTTCTTTCGTTAGTTGTAGAGGTGGTTATGCAACATGGTATAGCCAGAAGGCAAGCGACCCCAATCTTCTCACTGGTGCACTTGTTGGGGGACCAGATGCTTATGACAACTTTGCTGATCAGAGAGATAACTATGAGCAAACTGAGCCTGCTACTTACAATAATGCTCCTCTTCTTGGTGTATTGGCACGGCTTAGTGGTGGTCGTAGAGGATACAATCAGCTTCTTCCAGGTTTGCTATTTTAGTTATGTCCAATTACTTTTTCCTGGAGCTAAGATCTTTTATCAAGGTTTGTCTTGGTCGACTTGTACTAAATATGCACTTTGTTGAAACAGTGGAGCTTCCCGCACTTAAAACTGCTCAAAGACCTGTGACAAGTATAACTTCAGGTATCTTTTTTCTTTACTTACTGGTCTGCACTGTATTAGACGATATTAAGAGCGAATGGTTAAAAAATTCTCTTGACTAATCTTGGTTACAGTATAACGAACATGCCTTAAAAGACGTCCCTCTTCTCTGAAAGAAATTCTTTGTGGGAGTTTCCCTTGTGGAATTATGTCCCTGACAGTTGAAACTGTTTTGCAGCTTCATCTGCCAATCCAATTGCCATTGTCCAGAAGGTGACGACTTCATGGATTGTCAAAGGAAAAACCTACTACAGATACTCGACAAAAGTGACTAACAAATCTTCAAAGACACTTCAGAATGTAAAGCTCTCAATTTCCAAGCTCTATGGTCCTCTTTGGGGTCTGACAAAGTCTCGTGACTCCTATTTCTTTCCAGCTGGGACTAACTCTTTAGCAGCAGGTAAAAGCATCGAGTTTGTGTATATCCACTCTAGCTCTCCTGCAGAAGTCTCAGTATCAAGCTATACTCTCGTCTAAAGAGCAGAGAAAGCTGCTCTACAAATAGCAATTCACTCGGGTTCTACATCAAATCATAATGTAACAGTTGTGCAGCTATACAATACCTGGCCGCAAGGTCCTCCTCCCTTTGATTTACCATGTTTCAATTACTTGTTGATTTGTGATCTTAGTAGAGATTTTGTGAGATTGTGGTTAATAAAGTTGACGATTGGATGAAGAAAGGAGTGCAGAGACGGTAAAACACGGGTGCTCATCCTCTTTCTTTGCCTCTTCATTAATCATAGAGAGCATGAAACAGTAAAAGAGAGAGATTTAGAACTCGTGTGTTTTCTTGTACTTAAAAGTAGGTTTTAGCTTTTTTTTTTTTTTTTTTTTTTCTTTCTGTATTGCCCTTTCTCGCGTTTGGTGTTGTAAACTTTACAACATTTCTTATTTGGAATATATGAATATATATAGTTTGTGCAAAGATTATCCCGTTAGGTTCTCTTTATTGCTTTTTGGGTTTTAGTATGTAACAATTCTGTTGAGCAGCAAGCAAAATTTTCTTTATGTGTTTCTCTTCTAGGTACGGATGTTATTTGGCTGGGCCTGCTCTTGTCGAAGATTGTTGGGATGTGCAGCTGGAAGGAATGTGTACAAATAAGAATCAAGGTAGAACCTAGGTATGAACCATGTTCTGTATCCCTAACATCGATTATGAAGAGACAGGGCAGGACATGATGTCATCCCTGTTTTTGTTAAACTGATTAATTATCTAAATTGCATAGATATAACACTTTAGATAGCGTTTGCTACAATGTACCACATGAGACTAAAATCAACTTCAACTCATGATGAATCGTACGTTTTAATGGTGCCGGATTATATAAGATCATCACAATGACAATCATGGATTGAGCTCTCCTTGGATCGAGGACTTGATAGTTGGAAAAAGACTTGTTTTCCTGCTACCAAGTGCCAAAGCTAATCAAAACCATTATTTTTTCAGGATCTAAACATGTTCGTATTTCAGAAGGTGCGTCTTGAAAAAATGAAAAAAAATTGCAACGTCAAGTCAAGACAGAAACACAATGACATATTCCACAAGGACGGCAAATTCAATCATTATCTGGATGCACGAATCTAAATATCAAAGAAACTATGAATGTGAAGTATCATTCAGTAATTCTCATATATACAAACCAAATATGTAGTTTGAGAGGGTAGGGTAAGAAATAATGCTACAGAAGAATGCCTCTATCAGCACTTGTTGAAGCAGAGTCACTTCATTGCCCGGAAGAAAATACCTTCAAACAATCTGCTTATTTCGCACTTTTGTACATATTGTCAATGACACTCTGCAGGATGATGAAAATGTACAGAATGATGAACAGAATAATGCAGTATTTCAAAGCGAGTATCCAGAATTAGCAGTATATTTGATGAAACTGTCTGGTTAAATAAATACAACTGAAGACTGGTATACATGCAGGGGAATCTCTCCCAGAAACAATCTAAAATATTAATATTAGGGGAATACTTTTCCAATCCCTGGACCCCGCGGGGCGGGGGGTTGTGTGGTGCTGATCTATCCATTACTAGTCAAGAGAATTAAAAATCACCCACACAAACAAAGCTCACAGAATATAGTTTTCCAAGAAAAAAGCTAAACCTTCCAGCAACGGATGAAATATAGTTTTCCAAGAAAAAAGCTAAACCTTCCAGCAACGGATGAAAAATAAAATTGCAAAGTGACCAAAAATAATAACTGCATGCTTAATCCTAGAAAAATTCAGACTTTAACCATCTTATGACCTACTGAGACACATCAAAGACAATCTACCTGGTAGTACTTGAGCAACTGGGGTCTCTTCTTCTTATACGTTGGTCTAAGAAGGTCCCGTTCCATGTCAAATGGCATGGGATCGAGGTGTACAGCTTTAATAAATTCAAAACCTTTCAACTGCCAAGAGCAAGCAAGTAGGTTTATGAAAGTATAGGAGAATAGTCGGGAATTTTTCCGTTTAGCAACACAAAAAATGAAAACATTCACAGACAATCATTAAAGAGGCGTCTATATGATTAGTAAACTAAGCTGAAAACAAGCATAAGTAACAGATGATAATAATTCAAAGAACCAAACCTTCTTCCCGTTTTCAGTGTTTGTAAGCTGTTCAAGTGTGTATCCTCTCAATTGGGGATTTTCGCAGAGGGCATTATAGTCCCCTGAGATACCATTCTCTGCAGCCCACCGTTCGATTCTTTCCTTCTTTGGGTTAACAACAGCAACCAGAAAAGACTCAAAGCTGTTACCATATACCCATATCTGCAATTAGATAAAATATGAGATTGGATATCATATGCAGTCAGCAATAACGTGAGAAACAGAATGTCAATAAAACGATCTAACTAAACTCCCCAAATCCAAATTCAGGATGTTCTGAACTTAGACTACTCAAGGTTGCCAATGAATACTAAAACAGATTGGATCGACTTCTTCAATGCCATTCTTGTTCAGTATTAGGCACTTGTTAAATCTAGATCAAATGCGTTCACTTTATGAGATCGATATAACCCCCAAACCATCTTTTTCTATCATTTTTTTTCCTTTTCTATTTATGTTGTTAGATCAATTTGACAAGAACATGAAACTAGCAACCACATATGATCGTATACTGTAAAGTGTAAAACTGTGAAGCGGGCATATCCTTTCATTGTTGGACGAAGTAAGGATCTGTTACAACAGTTGAAATACATACTGAGTCAATATCAGGAACTAGACCATAAATATTTTCCAAGTTCTCTACTGCAACATATTCTCCCTGCGAAAGCTTGAAAATATTCTTCTTCCGGTCAATAATTTTCAAGCTCCCATTTGGTTGCCACCCTCCAATGTCCCCTGACACAATAGATTTTTACCATTATTAATGAGCAAGATACAAACTGATGGACCTCAAGAAAATTGAAGAATGTGTAAAAGGACAGAATACCTGAATGAAACCAGCCATCAATTAAGACTTCTTTAGTAAGGTCTTCTCACTTGAAGTATCCTGAAAATAAAGTATCCCCCCGAATGCATACTTCTCCACGTGGTTTACTTGAAAGGGCATCATATCCCATTTCAGGAACAGATTCTAGGCAGACATCCACATTGGGCATTTGTGGCCCCACCGTACCAAGCATGTCATGCTCGCCTGGTATTGACACAAATGTACCAGCACAGGTTTCTGTCAAACCTACATCACGATAGAGAAACAAGTTGGATACCTTTCCAGAAGGAAGAAAATAGCTATTACTTATTACTGTTAGTGAGATTTTCCTGGTTCCGGAAAACACGAGTTAAACCAGTGTGCAGTGTGCTATAGGTGCCGACTCAAGAATGATAAGAAAAGAGAATCGTTCAATTGTACATGATATACTGGAAATGTGTCTTGCCAACACTCATTTGATGATGTAACTAAAGCCACCGTCATTAACACTTCCACCTCATATTAGTTTTCTGTTCTCTTGAACAAGGGAAACAAACACACACACACACAAAAACAATTGCGTACTATTTGGAGAAAGCAAGTTTAATAGAAGTTTTAAATCCAGCTTTACAAGACGAAATATTACTAATGGATGAATTTTTAGCTGCATTTTACATAAAAAAACCATCGGCCATAGTCTGCATGGAGAAGTAGGAAGTCAGTTAGAAGTCCAAAGTCTTGAACAAAGAAAAAAAAACATTTCACGTGGAAAAACTAAGAGACATAGATGTCGTATAAGTAAAGAAAACTAAAATCCAACATTCTTAAATAGTTTCATAAGATTCTACCATATCCTTGAAGAACATAGGAACACGACACTACTCGTAGAAACTCTTCAACATGAGAAGCAAGAGGTGCTGCTCCGGATAAAATAAGTCGTACATTGCCCCCCAATCCTTCTTTTATCTAAAGATCAAAGAGTACACAAGAACTGTTACAATGCAGTGGAACATGAAAAATGCAAAAGAATATCGGGACAACAAGTATGCATTAACTACCTTACTGAAAGCAATTTTGTCAGAGAGAGGAGATGCCTCTGTATGTTTAAGCCCCTTCCTCATATTACTTAGTTTCCTACAATTTTTTACTTGCAAGCGTCATAATAATATTAGTCATCATTAACATCAGAACCGAAATTCTAACAACCTAAATGCTTATAATAATAATAATATTTTTGAGTTATGTAAAATTATGAATCATAAAAAGGGAACTAACAGGTTAAATTAAAGATAAAACATAAAACCAAACTGCTGCTTTGATATTTTTTTATTTTTGACTCGATGAAGGAGGGGGAGCCAAGAATAGAAAGTGGAATCCACAATAATAGAAATTAGGTTCAGATTACAATATTTCTATATATTCCTATTCTTTTATCAAGAAAAAAGAAAGTCGTAAGTCGACTTACAAAGAGTAGGCAAAATTAAACACAGTGTGTTTAATGAAACCTCCCGAAGAAATCTGTTGCTGCAAACCTGAAATATGAACAGAACTCAGTGATGAAAAAATAATGTGGCAAAATTTAAAGTTGCACCAGTTTATACGATAGACTTCTTCCTCCATATAAGGCAAATAAACTCTCTCAAGAATTTGTAATCCAACTTCTATAGAGTTCACTAATAAAAGTGCCTAAAGTTGGCTTCTCCTTGTAGAAGTGCTTAGGGAACAAGCTGTCTTAGTCCGGTCTCCTGTGAGAGCCATTCTAAGTGATGTACTCTCAAAAATTATCCATAACAGGTAAAATAGCAGGTTCGAGGTCTCAAAAGCTGCTTTTGACTTTTCAAACACCATAATTGATGAGCTCTTAGAACGCATTCAATTCCAAATGGAAATTATACCACTAGGATTTTTTATTTTTATATATTTATTTATTAATATATTTTTTTTCTGAGGGAGAAAGATGAAGAGAATTTAAGTAGATAACAATCATGCTTATATTACGGACCAAAGGAACAGACCTGAATAAATTCTATCCAACACCCGAGGAACTGCACAGAAAATAGAAGGTTTTAGAGCTCCAATATCTTCAACCAATAGCTTGACATCCTGAATATGTAGCAATTCTCAGAACTTAATAATAATGTTGTATAAGCTCTAATATGATTAAAAATAAATGAACTCTTCTTACCCCACGCCAAAATCCTATTGAGACAGTGGATGAAACACTCTTCAATAACACGATCAAATATGTGTGCTAAAGGAAGATATGATAGGTAAACGTCACTTTCAATTAGCTGCAAAAATAGAAGTTGGAAACTAGTACTTTAGTTATATTGAGACATTCCATATATATATATATATATATATATATATTCCGTCTTTTGATGAAGCATTTGGAAGTTAGACTTTGGATATCTGATTCTACTCATGTATTCCAGAAACTCAAGAGAAATAAACATTTAACGCCAGCAAACATTTAACGCCAGCAATTAAAGTAATAATGCTATTGTTCGATATCATGACGCCCTTGGGGTCCCCAGTTGTTCCACTGGTATACATGATTGTACAGATGTCGGTTTTCTTTTTCATTGGAAGATCAAAGTGCTTATTTTCTCCCTGCAGGTGCCAAAGGCGCCAGATTAGAAGCAAGTAATCACGACATCAGAAGGAAAAGCCTATTGATTCTTTCTTATTGACTGACACAATTATCCTATTGCTAATTAAACCATAGTATTGAATGAGATAATGCAAATATTTATGATCAACCTAAATTCATCCACTTTTTCTGCTTTTAGCTAATAAAATAGATGTTGTGTCCATTTCGGCTTTCTGAAAGCTTGAAGAATAACAATCCCTTTATCAAAGACCATCACTAGCTCATTTTTCTAAAATCAACTGTATATCTAATTTACAACTCAGTCATCAAGATTATACGTTCGTCTCAATATGATAATTTCAATTTAGCCCAGCATTAAACATATTCCACCCAGAAAGGGAAGTAACACTAGCAGGCTACAAGCTAAGAACTCACCAATAACAAAAATTCATTCCACTTGTTCTCTCTGTTGAGAAGTAACTTTACCAAAGCTCACAATTGCTGACACAAGGAACGAAAAAAAGATGCATAAATAACAACTTCCACTATATCCACAATAGTGTTGAAAGAGATGCAACTCACTTTTTAAGTACTTCGTTGCATTTGGGAAAGTCTTCAACAGCTGCAAGGCCAAGAATATTGTCAGCTAAAGTGCGTAGTTCATGATCTGTTCACACGAATTAAACATACAATATTATACTGCAATAAAGTTCATTGCGATTGTTTCAGTTATTCAACGCCAAAGAAGTGGGAGCTTGTATGTCATTCATTGTGAACAGATATTTCTTTGATGAAAATAGCATTTTACAAATGAATAATCTTCCAGAAGAGTTTCAGAACAATCATATAAGAGATTAAATACTTTTAACATTTAAAGAACAGTACCTCTGGAATTTTCTTCTCTTCAACAAAGGCAATTGTAACTTCAGCATGGCAAATAATGAACTCAACGGCTTCAGCACCTAAATCATGAAAGCGCCTTATAACCTAACAAACACTAATGATGGTCCAAAGGCACGAAATAGATGATAAAAGCCTGTAAGCCTTTCAATTTTTAAACTGATAGTCGACAGAGGCACTCATTGCATCACAGTGAGTACAAAGCTGAATGCCATAAGAGAGATGTGCATACCTAATGTATCATATAAAGGAACGCAGTAGAGGCCATGAGCGTTACATGCCTGCATTTATTTGTAGAAGTCAAAAAAAGTGCACAAAGTGTAATTATTCATTAGTAATATTTGAAAAGAGGAGGAGAAGACTTCACGGAAGGCAAAAGGGAGGAAAAAAAAGAACGAAATAATGTCAAAGACAGACTTGAACATTTCTTCCTGTTAGAAATACTGCAACTCAGAGTATACTCCCTTTTCAGGATCCTTGTATAGTGGAGATGTAACCAACAACTTACAACTCACGGAAGCAGTCAGAAAAGGGGAAAAAATTCAAATGCAACTGTATGGGCCACAAGAGTGATGGGAATATTTTCCAGTCCTTGTTTCCATATTGTCCATTATATAATAGAGGGATGGACAGACTAGGGAGATGATACCTCCATGCTGATAAGCCATTCAGAAGAATTAGAACCATAAATTCCACATCGTCCACCCTAAAAACCATTCATGAAGAGTGAGACACAGAACACCCAATATAATATAAGCAAACAAATATACAACTGCAGGAATAAGTAGCTAAGAAACACTTAGAAAATAGAATATAATTATATAACAAGAACTATATCTGAGAATATCTAGACAAGGCAACTGAGTATCAGCGGTTTACTGCACAAGAATTTGATTAGGCCGTTTAGGGAGAGTAAACATTCAAGTTGTGGGTTCAGTAGGGAGACCTAACTTGATATTACTTGCTAGACAGACAAAGATTTCAGCTGCACTACAATGGGTGTATTTTTCCTTAAAAGTAACCACAGAAATAATGTCCCAAGGCACCTTGAATCGTGACTTACCTCCTCAATGCCACAGCTGCGAATGGAATTTCCAACTTTCACCACCGCGTCATATATTTCCTTGTATGTCATCCATACATACTTACCAGGCTTTGAATGCAAGAATCAAATAACAGAATTAAGTAAAAGTAGGCAAACAAAATAACAAAAGGGAAATCAGAAGAGGAAGTTCAGACATGCAGGTGCAGCAGGCATGGCACTTATTTTGTTAGTTTATACCTCTCCATCAATGATCTCACGACGACCCAGCATCTGATTATTGGGATATTTTTCCACGGACAAGCTGTTGACATTAAGGAACAGGTCAATTCGAAGGTTCACTAGCATAAGATGTTGAACAGAAACAATATAATTCAACAAGCAAATCATTTGATAAACTTGAATAAGAGCAAGTTAGTTAACTTATGATTGGACATAATGGTGGCCAATACACAGAAGCAAGTGCATAAGACTACATAGATTTCTTTTTCAATATATCTTTCGTTTTGTTAACAAAATATACTTTATATTTAGAAAGCCTGCTTAATGAGTTTGATAGTTTCTGAAAAAAAGACATCTTTTTATTAGATGAAGAACTTGAAATAGTGTAACCAACAAGTATGCACAACAACACTATGCACTATCAAATGCATAAAACAGAGTAATCTCCGTGTTTGTAAACCCACTGTCCCTTTTGCCAACGAGAATATCTACATTTCCATGCTAAAATTTTCCATAATCTTACAATTTACGTGTCAACGGCAATTCATTCAATTTCCAGCACTTTATCAGTTAAGAACGGTTAATAAAATCAGTGAATACTGAATACGAGCACAAACAAAAAGGCAAATGCGAGCACATTGCGTAATGTACTGATCTAATATCTCTTCAGCAAAAATCAATTCCTATTTCAATGATTTTTGAACACACACACACACACACACACAAAGCATGTTGAAATTCACTAGAACCGAAATTAAAATTGCAAAACGCAACTGGCAAAAATCATGAATTCAAGGCATGCACGTATAGTGCACGATTGCACCGCCACATATAAAATTCAAAGTTATTTGACTGACAGCCGTTAATGTAAATCATACTGGAAGACATCCCAGCAGCTATCAAGGCCATGAATCGGCTCCGGGAATCCATCCTTGGCAGAAATACTGCGATAAACAGGTCCCGTAGACGGCTTCCCATCCTTGGCAGGCTTAGCCGGCTCAACTTCTACGATAAACCTCTTATCCATTTCTTATCCCCCCCCCCCATATCAGATTATTACGTGTTTATAATATATGAATGTGCACGTAATGTAATGCGGATTATATGGAAATTTCTCGCTAACAAGAAATCACAAAATGGCTGCTTTCCATAGAGTTGTTGTAGCCTTATAGATGGCAAAAATGCCCTAAGTCGCGATCGAAATTAATTAGAAAGAGAAATGTTGGGGGGAGTTAAGTGGCGAATGTGTTTGAGTATGCAGTTAGCTAGCTATATATGCATAATACAACAGACGTACAGACTTGTGTCCATGAAGTTCGTAGAGTTGAGTACTGCACTATGTATTGCAGAGTTACGTAAAAGAAATTTATTTAAGGACGTGTTTGGCTGAAGCCAAACCTGGGTCGAAATCGTACTATTTTCTTTACCGGCAGGAGAAAATTTCTTGATAGTCATACTTTCATGGTGGCATTATAGAGCCAACGGTGGGTACTTTTCACGTAGACGGAGGCCTAATGATGTGTACCTTGCATAGTACCAACCGTTGACATAGATGCCGCTCTAAAAGGGGACAGTGATTTAAACTTTTGTTGATTATTTTTAGAATTGGTGATAATTGCTAGCTTTATAAAATACTAGCTGTTGCAGCCAGATCATTTCTGGTCATATTTATAAAATTTTGCTAAAGAAATAGATAAAACTCCTATTAAAGAGATAGATGGCTACATGGCAAAAATCTAACAAAAGCAGCCCTACCAACAAGGCAAGAGAACTTGTCTGGAACCTAGCATGATAGGCCTTGTTTTAGACCTATTCTATGTTCGATGGAACAAGAAAATACAAGAAATCCTCTTGTTCATCACCGCCTTTACTCAATATCAGAATGGTTTAATGAGCAGTATGGCACTCCTTGCACCACCTCTCGACCACAAGAGAAGGCCACAGAGGCATCCTCATCTGCTCACCCTCAGCGGCAGGATGCAGCAGACACCGCAGAAACACTTACACCTGCACCACACCCCCTATGGACGGTGGTACTTTGACCAGTAGTACTACGACCAACTGTAGACTTTCCAGTTCTATCAGGTAGGGCCGCTTTTATTAGATTTCCGCCACGTAAGTCATAAGGCTCCTTAATATGAGATAAGACTATATAGGTAAGACTTTTGTAGCCGGATTGCATATTCATATCCTTAATGTTTACTTCTATTTTTTTGTCACAATTTGATCTCAACTTTTTATTAATTAGAACAAAAACATTCTAGTCATTTCTGGTCATATTCATATCCTTAATATTTACTTCTTTTTTAAATAATTTGATCTCGACTTTTTATTAATTAGGACAAAAAGGTTATTGAAAGATTATGCTAGCGCACACTGAATTAATAAGAAATTACGCAGTGATTCGTTCATGCTTCTAAATTTTCACTTTATAACGATACTAAACATTTGATACTTAAACATTTTCAGTATAAGGTATGTAGTCACTAGGCCGCAAAAATTAGCAAGGGTCGAGGGTCGAAGGTCAACGAAAGTCAACAGGCACGGGGTCTTGGAAACAGGCCTCAAGCACCTCACCTAACCCGACGGCCTGACGATCTAATGACTAGAGAACCTGGAGATCTAATTCAGCGACTAAGAGGTGGACATTTTCTCTGACGCTTCTATGGTCCAGGGCGTCTGGGCACCCAAGCAGTGACCCGATGTAACGCCAGGACCTAGCGAGATAGCTGGCTGAGCAACAGCATGGGAACCCTTGTGTGAAATCTTGTCACTTACGGCTGATGGGATGCCAACATTAATGCGAAACGATGGTCACCTGCTCCATACATGACTTAAGCAACCATTAATAAAAAAAGTACAGGATTAATCCCGGCCGATTTGACATTAATGTCATCCCTGTGAGTCCAACATTAAATACATGTAATCATTATCCACATGCAAACAAGCAAATATACACTATAAATAGAGACATACAAAAGTGAGAAAAGGAGGACACCCGAATCTCATCACTCTTGTCTCTACACATTTACAGTCTTCTATTTATTTGAAAAAGTTACAAAAACATTCCCAGTCTTAATTTACATTTATTGCTCATACCGATTTCAATATAAGTTCCCGCGAATATAAATTTCGCTTATTGAATCGAAAGCTAAATTTAACATCAACAAGGTCTTTGTTATTGACATTTTTTAATATAAAAATCATAAGTTGTAATACATAATAAATAATAAGTTGATCATGTAACTTACTGTCAAAGGCTTAAAACATAAATAATTGTAAAAATGATAAAAGACCTTTCAATTCAATAGAAACATGACATGGTTATGAGAAATTTTGTAGTAAATAATAACCTTTTCAGCCTGTCACTATACATTTTATGTCCCTTCAAGCTAGTCGTTGAATAATAGCAATAAATAAAAAGTTCTTGGTGATTTTGTTAACCTACCCACGGTAGGTGAAGTTATACCGCTTACTTCTGACGTGGCACACACATAGTCAGACATGACCACCATGTGTATGACACATCAGAAGTGGTCGGTGTAACTCCACTCACAATGGATAGGTGAACATGACTCGAGTTCTTGGATAAACAAAAGGAAATAATTCAGAGATCACCTCTAACGGAACGAAATAGCCTATATGGACCGAATCACATGGGTGGTCTCCTAATCATTTTCAAACAAACAAGTAATTATGTTTTCCAATAATCAACAAGGATTATGCTAGGAAATAATTTCAGATATAGCTAGAAAAACCATTTGCGTTTATTCTTCAAAACAAGGAACCCCAAACATCAATCACTTCCCTAACACAAAAACAATCTTGGCATTACATATTTGCACAACAAAATTAGCCTTTCCCCATAATCAACTCTTTTACTAAAAACCTCAGCTGTTGTAACGTCCACCTCCGGTCTTGATACAAATGGTAATGAAAATAAATATCCCATCTTGCAATCTTTTATTTTGTTACTCGATAATAAGTAGTTGTGTTACCTTGTCCAGCAGACAAAAGAATAGACTTACGATGACAAATTTGGAAAAATAGACAAGATACAACTGAACAAGAATCATCTGTCATTTAGCAAGAAAGTAAACAACCTCGTATATGACAGAAACACGAGAGAGTCAAGAACTACATATCTCAGCAAGTATTATTCCTACAGTCGAAGATAATGGAGTCAGCATCAAAGTTAATGAATATGATGCAAGGATATTGATAATTACAGAAGCTATCAAGTTAGCATAATGCTTGCTTCCTATGCAATAGATGGGAGAAAACAAAGTTGACAATCTTGGTTCGTTGCCTCAAGGCATACACAAAACTTGCTTCTAAGCTTTCTCAACAAATAAAATTTCTAGTTGCCTATGAATCAAAACTCCCATAACCATAGGACTTGTAACCTGTATAATATATGTTATTCGAAAAATAAAAACTGCATTTTTTGTCTATTGGCAGAATAGAGGAGCAGTACATCATCACCTTTTCTTTCCCCTCTTCCTTCCTTTGACTTCTTTTTCCAAGCTTTTAATCCTTTGACTAAGAACAGCTGAAGAAGGGATTCTAGGATTTGCAGGTTTAGATACTTCCCCAGGTGATGGCATAGACTGCCGCTGTTGAGCAGCGGAATATTTTTTGAGTGCTTCAACAAATGAGAAGCCCGGTTTTTGATCGGTCGAAGTCGGCGTTACAGGTATTATAGGAACACCCAAGAACTTCTTTACCTCTGGTTTCTTAATAACTGAAAAGAGCCAAGACAGAAGTCATTAGTTAAGTGGATTAAACTAAGAATACTAGAACAACAAAAATCCAAAGCAAGGAAAAAGATAAGAAGATTCTTAGTAAATAATGTGTCAGGACTGACCTAACCCATATGTGAGAGAGAACAAGTTGGAGGTAATCCAATAACAGAATATAGCCTGAAAATATAATAAATAATTTACCCAAGTGTCTTAGCATTGATAAAAAGAGTTAAAATGTACAAAAATTCCATATATAGAACTATGGAAGACTTCAATGTGTGTGTTTTGCTGCTCAGTCTATAAAATGAGACAGTAATCCAACCAAAAGATGCTGCAGCGAGCATGTTGGACCGTGATGCATCTTATCTCTTGGTGCAACGTACAAATCCAAAACGTTATCAAGGTCAGATTTTACACGTGTAATACATGTTCCTTAAGGATTGATACATAAAATAACTTTTTATTTGATTGATAATCATACAAAGCAAATGATATTTTAGCCATTTGCTACAAGCTCAAGCTTCCTTCTTGCATGCGTGCCCCTCCAGAAGCGCACACGATAATAAGACGTAGAAATTTATTGGTGGCGCTCAACGCAAATTTTTGTAGTTCCCTGGACATTGCAAGATCCTGAACAATAACAATGCTCTTCAAAACCATCTAGAAAAGCATTAGTTAACAAGCATGCTTGGCTAAGCGTTTAATATACAAACTTTCGACATTTTTGTTTCTAGATATGTTTGGATAAGTTAATTCTTTTCCATTTAAGTTCAAATCTAAGGATCTTATTCGGGAAACAACTCTAACTTTAGTGTCAAATTATCTAATTTTCATTGGGAAAAATTTATTGAACCGAACTCATACTATCTAAACATGCTTTCGACATTTTTGATCTTCCTTCTAGGCTTCTGTCATCTTGAAATGGCAGATTTGATAGTTTATCTTTTCCAATTCTGTCAAAATTAGCATGTGGCTTTATGTTCTAGCACTTGTATTAGTTTGCACTGCTATTGATAAAAGCTTCCAAATCAAGTTACACAACCTCTTCACTCCCATTTTGTAAATCAATCAACAATGAAGCATCGTATATTCTAGAGGATAAGAGAACCAGGGCAAGGATTAAAGATGATTTTGATCTCCCATGGTCACAGAAGCATATTCAATGAATACAAACTAACTTTAGATCACAAACCAAAGTTCTGCAGAAGTAAATGCTGCATAATGTACCTTGGGAAAACCTGCTGTAAAAGGAATTGTCAGGGCAGCAAAGATCCTAGAAACATTCTTGATGGTCTTAGCAGAAGGGTTTCCTTCTAAACCTTCTTGGGCGTTGCACTGGAGGAAAACGAAAAAGACAACCCCACATAAGACACATCCAAAATGAATAAATATACTTCAAAGCAACATGATTCCAATGATTCTCTGAAACCATAAGAACAATCAAGCAAGGTGTCACATAAGATTCAAGAAAGGACCACAAGAAGAATCAAACACAGGTCATATCATCATTGGATTTAAAAAAGAGAAAATAAGGAACGAAAAAAAAAAAAAAGGTTTCACTGTAGAAATGTGCACTGATTGGATTTTACTTCTCTATGCTAAAGTAACCAACTTAAGTTACTCGTAGAAGTGCAATATTCAAGCTTCAGGTACACAATTAGTAGAAATGTTACAATCAGGTACTTTTGAACATGCAATTAGAAATCTAAGAAGATACCCTTTAAAAATTATTTGCCATAAATCATAATCCTTTATGAAAGAGTGCAAGTGGATCACATCATCACAAAAAGTACAGCTAGGGTTCAGAAAGTCAAAAAGGATAGGAGCTGAGCCTGAAAAAGGAACAAAAAATATTCCCAAGGTTTCTTTTAACAAAATAAAAAGTGATGAAAATCTAAGTAGTAATTGACATAGAATAATAATTTTCTTTTAGAAACAGGTTTTTCTTCATAGACTAAAAATTTTTCTGAGCAGAAGAGTGGGAAGACCTGATCTCCATCATGCAGCAAGATTTCATGTATCTATAGCCAGTAGAGGATAAATTGCAAATATCTCCACATAAAATTGTTATTAGTTTGATCAAAGAATCATTGTTCCTTAAAATTCAACATAACATTACCAAAACAAGATAGCAAACATAGTACCAAATGCTGAATTTAACCGGCATTTATCAGTTGTGATTTTGTTTGCTTGACATAATCAAAATCGTATCCAAATTTTAAAAAATAAAAATAAAAAAAAAATAAAAACTTCCTGTGACAAGTTATTTCCAAGTGAAAATTTAGAAATCCCCTCCCAATAATGATCATACAATCGTGCATAACAAAAATTTTAAAGAATTTCAACAGAGCAACACATTATTCTTTTCCAAAGCTTGACTGTAAATAAAATGGAGTTTGACACAGTAAGAAAGCTGGGGCGCTAGGGATTGCATATGGCTAATATCAGACTATCAGTATAATAGAACAGTAAACAAAGGAAAAGAACTCAATGTGACTGCGTCACCATGAAATCTCAACAAGAAGTCATAAAGAAATGAAATGAAAACCCTGGATATGAAAGAGAGGAAGATGCTTAGGAATACAGAGAAGGGTGCCAACCTCCACCGTTATCCAAAATGTTAATGCTGTTAAAGCCGGAAAGATATACATGCTATCTGGAGTTGTCAAATCTGTAAACCAAAATGCTCCTCCCTCTTTAAAAGAAGGAACTTTTTCCACCATGTTTCTTATCTGTCAATAAAGAACGATAAGATGCAATGTGAAATGTCAAATGCTAGAACACACATAAAGAGGAAAAAAGATTCTGCAAAATGTAATAACATAGGATGCAATCTTACAGCAAGGAAAAAACTGACAAAGATGGGACCTTGAATCAATAGCCCTTTCAAAGGAGTAAATGGTGTAACACCATATCTGCAAAAATATATAAAAACAACCGTACAAGACATTGTTTATTCATAGTATTCCCCAAAAGAAAAATTGGAAAGTCATTAACATCTTGACTCGAACCCTTAAAATATCCTCAATTTTTTTTCCCCTCTTTTTTTCAGGAAAAAGAGAGGAATGGGTGAGTGGGGGGACCAGTGGATGTCCCTGGTCATTTCTACTCAAGCCAACTGTCTGAAGTTACATTCTGGATATAGCTCAAAATCAAAATTATACTTGACTCTATCTAGAAATGAAAACCAAATTACAGATAAAACCAAGTTCAAGGGACTGCCAGTTCCCCCACCACAACAAGGTTTAGATCAAGGCCTGGAAACCTTGCCTAACAAAAAATCAAAGACATGTACACAGATAAATAATACAAAATATGCATATATATTATGGAATTTCTATTGATACCACAAGCATGTGAAAGAAAATTATGCAAATATCTATTAACATTACCCTATAAAATATTATACGATAAAAGAACATATCCAATTACATATGAACTTGAGTTGGTTGCAGCATAGACTATGCTAGACGAAAATTTACGATTTTTTATCCAATTTAACAAATACCAAGCATAAAGTTTTTGAAATTGATGAAATTGTAACTAGAATCCATCTCAGGACATGATACAGCAGCTATATATATCACCCAAAACGACATGTCACATACTCTTTGAATATTGCCTGCATCTTTGCCTGACCTTCAGCTACAGCAGAGGGGCTCATGCCCTGCAAAATAACAACCAAAGCAAGATAATTGGGAAAAGTATTACAGATATAAGTAATTCTGTAGTCAAGACTCATTCAATGTATAAAATGCAAAATTCATCTATAATTGCACCATACTCACTCTAGAACCCCTTTTTTTTAAAAGAAAAGAAGATCAGAGTCAAATAAGATAATTACATTACTTAGGCCATTCTATAGGACGTGATCCAGCAAACATGAATTTGGACGTACCCTATTTTGCATATCTTCCTTGATTGCTTCCAATTTTGGCCTCAAGAGCTGCACAAGATGTGCTAGTCAATAAAAACATGATTATGTAGAAAAATAGTGAGCAAGCAAGGTAACGTGGAATAATGTAAAGCACCATGAGAAAAGAACTAGCATGATATAGAGACACTGAGTGACTAAAGCAATCACGAAATTAAACAAACTGCAGCAATGGACTGGAAGCTCCCTAACTTTTAATTTTTGCAACACCAGCATCTCTGTCACTAATGAACAGTTTAAGTCCATTTGATCATAAGTAGGCCGTATTTTTTAATTAATTAGTTAAGTCGTTCATTTAGTTATTTATTTTAATTGATGATCGAGGTATAGAATACACGTAAACGGATCGTTGGATTCAAATGAGTTAGTGAAGTTCCAGGAACTATCAATTTTGACGAGCTATGAAGAAAAGCTGGTGCACAGTCCATATAGCAGCTAATATCATAACTTGATAAACAAAATGCACAAAAGTATGTTGAAATGCAATAAGCATGTGCAGGGACTTACTGTAAATTTTGAAGTGGCTTTCAGCTGATTTATCATGAGAGGAAGGGTAACCAAGCGTATCAAAATTGATGTCACGACAATTGATGCCCACCTAAGCATAATAAATTTCAATATAGACCATAAATTAGCGACCCTAGAGTGTTTAACAAAAATACAACGCACAATCTCTCATGCTTTATTTCAGTTCATATAATAAAGAACCAAATCAACACTTAAATCAACCATGAGGTGAGGAAGCACCCAGTGTTACGTTGAAATTCTAAAAAAGTGCTTGGAATGTGGATGCAACAAGGCTCACACCCATAAAAGTATGACAATGTTTTCAAATAGTCATAAACATATCCAGCATAATTGGATTTCTATGACACAAAAGCAATTCACTACCAGGATCCTGATCGAAGCTCATGGGAAAATCAGATAAATGAACATTACAACCAATTACATCGCGCATATTTACTTGCCAAACTTTGCAATGTATTAAAGTTTGTTAACTTCTAATGTAGTTTCTTCAAACAGTTCAAGGCAGTGGTATTTTAAAGATACTGAAAAACATTTGTTTCTCTAATGGGGGTGTCGTCCTCACCAGTTAAACCCAGTAACAGTATGTACATAGTCAATCAAGTACTGGAGTGCAGCCACAGGGAAGAATGAGTCCGCAGCTGCAAGTGCCACCTCATTCATCACTGGCCCCGCCTGTGCAGCCACCTCAGCAGCATTATCGACAAACACCTCTGCTACGTCACTCACAATCTCAATTTTATCGGCCGCCGCTTCACCAACACTAGCAGTCGCCATATATCTCCCAGAAACCGGCCCACAAACCACTGGAATGGCAAATCGCCGATCTTGAAACAAGGTTCTCGACCCATTATCGCATCTAGTCCCGAAAAATTGGTGTTGGAAATAGTTACCAATTTTTCTAGTATCAGAAATGGAGGTATCACTCAGGGTCTTACGCTGATTACGCTCATCGTCGTCACGATGAATAGAAGAAAATGAAGGAGCACATCGTCGTCGATGTACATAAAGCAGCTTCGCTCGAGCAGTGATGCTGCGTCTGTAAGCCATGAAGTTCTATTCCTGCAAATAAAAAGTAAATTAACACCAGCTCACATACTTTTTTCCAGATCAAACATACCAAGAGCATAAACATTTACAGAAATCACTAAAAAGGTTCTTTTTCTTTTCCAATCTTAGACACAAACAAGAAAATCAAATTGAATTTCGAGTTGCAGAACTTACGCAAAACGATTTGTGGACAGTAATGATAAGGAGGGGGAAACGGGTATGGCTCTTCTTGAGGGTTTTTGGGGTTTTGGGAGGGAGAGGGTCAGCGTTTGCGCGAGCACGAACCAAGGGAACGGATTCAACAGTCGGGACTTGCGGCGAGTTTACAATCGCAAATTCGCATTTTTTAAGAGGCTGAGTTGCATATTTGTTCCTTTATGCGATTTTAGTACAAACCGGAGGAAATTGGAGTGAAAAAAACAAAAGCTACCCTCGAGATTTCACAGGATCAGTGTGCTAGTCCCGCTACAAAAAGCTCCTTGGTAAGAGTTTGATCTAGTTTCTTAGTAAATTTCTCAATGTGGTGCAAAACTAAAATTTTATCGATGTTAAGATGGTTTTACTTTTGAAAATAAAAGTTAATTTAACGAAGATGTCATCATATATCATCATTCTAAACAAAAAATAATGATATAAATAATAATAACCTTGTGCTTCTCTTCTCGGCAAAATGCGCAAAGCGGACCTAAGCCCAAAAAAATAAAAATAAATAAATAATAAAAAAATCAAAGTCATAAATATTATATATTTTATATTATATAAAAGGAAAAAAGAAAAAAGTGTTATATAGATACCATTAGTTGCACACATTAGGCACATGGTACCAATAGGACTTACAGCAGAAGTTTTACACAATATCAGGGAGTCAATTGTGGTTATATATGTATTTGTATAAGTACTAGTAAAAATCATAACCTAATAGATATATTTTGTTAAAAAAAAAAATGTACATTGGAGAGTGACTAGACATTTTTCTAGAGATATTATTTCACTAGACAAAGTCACTTAAATTATAAATGTGCCAAAAACAAATGAATGCAGTCAATCCAAATATGAAAGTCAAGACTCGCCAAAAACGTAAGAGGCAAAATTGTCAGCTAACTTAGAACCAATAATCTTTTGTCTCAAAAGTAACATATCAAATTTTGGCAACACTTTAACATTGGAAATTTTGACAACAACTTTCTTTTGAGAAAATAAATTCTAAGAAGAAAACAAAATTTTTACTAATATGAGTAACACTATATAGCTATATCATTTTCTAAAATGTATAAAATGTAGAATGACAATTATATTGCCACTACAAAAATTAATTGGCACACCACAAATTTTGCATTTTTTCATATTTACTTAAATGACTTTAAACGAAATTACACCAACAACCTTCATCTAAATATTATATATATTAAACATTGTTTTTTTAATTTCCCAGGCCACCACATCAATCAGTTATTTTTATTTTTTATATTTTCCTTTCTTATCACCAAAGATTTCCGGCGGTGTTTAGCATAATTACCGTCCAATCTTTTATGGTGGTTTTTGTTTTGATATTCAATTATTCATAACCCTATGGCTATCTTCAGCCGTTCATGTAACTCTATGGCTTGTCAACTACAAAGGGGTGTAGTCCCTGAATTTTGAAAAAATAAAAATCACATCTACAGAATTTTGATTTTTATTAGCATAAATAAAGAATTTGATTTTCTTTAATTTCAAAAATATACATCTCGTTAGCCTTGTGCAACTATTAGAGACGGGATTGGAGACAAAGACAGAGTCAGTGGTGGCAGTAGCAGCTGCAAGTTCCGGTGGATAAGTGGAGATTATCTCCTTGAGACTCTCTGCCAATGGAGATGAAATCTCGAATGCTTTTAGATTTATCTTTATCAGAATTATACTACTCTCGAATCTTAATATACCCAAGAATTAAAAAAAAAAAAGATTATTCAAAATTAGTAGTCTATGTAATGAAATTCAAAAATGGTGAAAAGTACAAATGACTTCATTCGGAGAAGATAATGGCAATGGAGTCTCACAATGGTGTGAACAAATATCAAGATGAGATTTGAGTGTTAATTTCTGTCTCTGTAAAATTTCATTTTATTTTATATGGGTTAAAGGTAAATTTATTGTTGTGTAAATATCAATTTTCACCTTTATTTGTGGTAGGGTTAAAATGTGGTGGGATAATTAAATATTATAGTAACAATATAATTGCGTAGGAACTTTGGTTTTTTGAACAAATAAATGCCAGTGTACACCACTAGTATCCTCCCAACATCCCAAAAGATTGGGGCTCAAATTGGCGGGAAATGCCCCAACATTGACAAGCTACTCCTCCCTGTATAGAAACCCTAACCCACATTTCGGAAGCCCAAATTTGCTCCCCATTTCAGATATTGATCTTCGCATCATCCGTTTAAGCTCAATTACGTGAACGCTTGTACCAAAATATTTTCTTGTTACCTTTTCTCTGTTTCTCCAGAGTCTAGGGTTTATAGTCGCTGTTCTTTTATTATCCCCTTAACTTACAATCCGGAAAAATGGCTGATGTTTTTGAAGCTGAGGCTGGCGGCGACGGTGAACCTGAGCCCACGATTTCAATCGGAGACTACCTCAAGGCTGTTGAAGAAGAGGACCTGGTGACGTGTTTATTCTTTTACGATTTCCCCTTTGCATTCATATATCATGTTAAAATTGTTTTCTTGCCATCTTCTATGCCTCATGGCTGTTTGAAGGTGCTATATTAGTAATAAATCATGAAAATTATTATCCAGTTAGCAAAATCTAGGGCTTCTCTTTGAGTCTCTGTAGCAACCCATAAACCAGAGAGTACAGCAGTAGACTACTAGAGTGAATTCGAGTAGTGGATGGTAATAGGTCTAGATTAGGTTGATAATTAATCGCAAGGGGCTCGGGAGAGAATGGCTAGATGTTATATAGTGATCTTTGAAATAATATTTGTGTTTGCTGTGAAATATTGTCATGGCGATGAGCGATGATGCACAAACCCCTGATTGTGCTACCTGGGAAGTATTGTCCATCTTATTTTGAGACTGATTTCCCATTACTTGTGGACATAAGATCAATCTGGTCCTCATTTATTGAAAGGAGTTGAGCAAAATATTACCTTTAGACACAATAATATATGAATGGGGCGCAGACATATTTCTAACACGACGCTCTTCCGATCTCCTTTCCAGATTCCCCATTCAAGGCTATTCTCGGAAAATGAACACTACTCTTGGTCAAAAGTGTAGAAAAATTGACACAGTTTTGTGGATTTTCCAACAGAATGAGTCCTTCTATACCAGTTAACAAAATTGATTTTTGCAAAAATCAATACTCGTTTCCCATGAATTTCTTTTCGGAGCCATACTGTGAGGAAGAGGTTTACCAGCTTATTTTGCCAATAGGCGTGATTTGACTGCTAAAGTATCTTTAAAAACTTCTTTAATTGTGAACATTCTTTGCTAACGGAACTGTTTCTGGCTTCAGGAGATTACTAGCGTTTCTTATTTTCTTGTTCATATGATCTCTTTTATATAGTTATATACAATCCTCTTTGAAAGCTTTTTGAAGTTCCACTAATGTGTCCTTGAAATACTTGGATTAATTAATATTCTAAAGGAAGCGGATCTGGTCTTGGGAGGTGATGAGGGCAAGGAGTGCACGTATAATAAAGGTTATATGAAAAGGCAAGCTATTTTCTCATGTTTGACATGCACTCCTGATGGGAATGCTGGGGTTTGCACGGCCTGCTCTTTGTCTTGCCATGATTGCCACGAGGTACTGTTTTGTTCATTAACTTAAGCCTGCTACTCTGTGTGTTTTAGGTCCGTTTGGAATGTATTATAAATCAATTGATTTATAATATATTTTGAATTTTTGAGACATTAGTCAAATTCTACAGTTGACATCTTATAGACCCATCACATCAATAATAACTTTTCACTTTTCAACAAAATTTAACCAACCAAATTAAGCCACATGTCCCAAGAATAAAAAATTCAAAATGTATTATAAACCAGTTGAGTTATAATACATTCCAAGCGGTCTGATGGAAACAGTGCAATGCTTTTTGTTAGTGTATGTTCATAAACCCATGGGAACTCAATATTGTCTCTTTGTTGCAAGTTGGAAGTACCTAATTCTTTTGATGCTGGACATAGCTTCTTCCCAAATTTTTTAAATTGTGCGGTGAATATATTTCTGCTATCGTAGTTCAATAGTTTCTGGTGTTTCTATGTTAAATCATCTGCAAGATAATGAATTTTGATGTGTAAGGCTGGAAAAGAAGATTCATTCTTGAGAGTTTCGACATCCATATGTTTATTATTTTTTCATGGTAATATCTTAAATATTATTTACTTAATACTTTTAGAGTGAAATCAAAGTTGTTGTGGGAAGTCAATTTAATTTTCAAACCCATATATTATATCTTTGTTTTTATAGTTTCTTCTAATACATGACAAGTTGCATGGCTTGTGTGATAAATTGACTTGTGTGTCCACCAAGTATAGCTGTGTGACATGACCCACCAGCCAACGTGGAGTGTTGGAGCACTGTAGTGTGGAACTAACTATCATCCTTTTCTTTTTTTCTTTCTTTCTGTCTTCTTTTGTTGATGTGTTTATTGATCTTTTCAAATATCTATTTCCACATATGATCTAAGACTTATCTTTACTATTTTTAGGTAGTGGCCCAATTGAGGAGCAAGTAAATGAACATGTGGGGCAAAACTTGGTTAAGGGAAAAAAATTCGACCACCAAATAGATGAATATTAAAAATAAAATTCGTATAAAATATACTATTGTGAGTAAAATTAAAATAAAAAATTTAAAAAATAAGTTTCATCTAAGAGATCTTAGATGTTAGTGAGGAACAGTGACTTCTACTGGCCTTCAACTCTCTCTCCTAAGCTTGGACATGGTTTGTTTTGGGAATTCATACTGAAGGCGTGTGCATACAAGTGCCTGAATGGTTGAATTTTCTTCAAGTTACTGAGACAATAAAATGCTTAGCATTAGTGAATTTGAATGATTAGGTTGGCAGCTTTTGTGAACTCGACAATCTCTAATATTATTTGCCAGACTGCAGATTGTTCTCTTACATAGTTATGATATGATGTAGTTTTATTTCTATGACTTCTTACAAATTGTCCATTACCGTTTTCCTTCTTGGACAAGATTGTGGAACTATGGACCAAAAGAAATTTTAGGTGTGACTGTGGAAATTCAAAATTTGGGGAGTTTTACTGCAAGCTTTTTCCAAATAAAGATGTGGAAAATTTGGAGAATCAATACAATCATAATTTCAAAGGGACTTACTGCACATGTGATCTCCCCTACCCCGATCCAAATGCTGAAGAACAAGTAGAGATGATCCAGTGTTGTATCTGTGAGGATTGGTTTCATGAAGAGCATATTGCTTTACAGTTTTCAGATGAGGTTAGTAACTGATATCTCTTGTTATTTGGCTTGCAGCATAGTCCCCCTTAAAAAACATGCATGCATAAAAAAAATATGCACAGGTTTTGATACGGTAGCTAATCTTTATTATTACCTGGGATTTGGTGCGCATTATGCTAGTTTCGTCTTATGGTATGAAACTTGCTTTTAGTATGCTTTTTGAATGGTTTTGAAAAATGTTTTTACTTACTAGCCATTTATTTATCCCTCTATCACAGGATAATATTCATAGAGCTATATTTTGAATATTTTCATGAGCATTGACAATGCACATTTCTTCTTGGTTTTGGTCTTAATGGCGTTTCTTTGCCTTACTTTATCACTCAAGTGGCATGGAAGTGGATATGACCCTAAGGGTTTTGTAAGGAAGTGCTGTATGTGGTACTTTTTTCAGACACGTATTCACAAGTTACGTTACTTTAATTAAAAAACTTATTTTGGATGATACTTGGTGTCATATTAAAATTTGATCTATGAAAAATTTGTTTTGCTACTTATGGACTTGCAAGTAAAGTTAAGAAAACCTGTGCTATGTTGATATATATATTTCACTAATTGGGACACATTTTCAATTCTTTCACCCTTCTTGCTGTTATCGAGTAATTCTCTCTGAAAATTTGCTTTTGTTATATTTGTTTATAGTTTGTATAATATAACTTCTGCACATCCTTGTGTTTGTCTTGTAGGTTCCAAGAGATGAAGAAGGCGAGCCTCTATATGAAGATTTTATCTGCCAGGGCTGTGCTGTTGTTTGCTCTTTCTTGACTAGCTATCTCGATACCATTTCAGCATCAGTTGGAAACAGCAATAAGGCAAATTCTAAAAAGGAGAAAGCAGTTCTGGAAGAGTCATCTTCTCTGAAGTCAGAAGGGAAGCTCGAGTATGGAAATTGTTCACTTGACAGTCCAGTTACTAATGCTAAGGAAGAAGGTACAATCAATGAGAGCAGCCATGTTGCTGGCTCAACTAACAAGTGTGTGCTTGGAATAAAACTGGCTGAAACTCCTCTGGCTGTAGACAAAACCAAACCTATGTTTCTTTTTAAAAACTGGAGAGAAGTCCTTTGCAGATGTGATACGTGTTTGGACTTCTACACACAGAAGAAAATCAACTTCTTGCTTGACAAGGAGGATTCCATTGCTGAGTATGAGAAAGTGGCAAAGCAGAAGAGGGATGAGAATCTACAGAAACAAGAGGGTGATTTTCTCAATAAACTAGGTCATATTGAGAAGATGGAGATATTAAGTGGAATTGCTGACATGAAGGATGAGATCCGGGCACTCCTGGTACGGCTCATGTTTGAACTCTTAATGTATGTTGTCCGGGTTAGATTATATGGCAGGAAGATTTTAAAAATGGAAAGTTGGAAACTAAAGTTTCATTTATATTACTTTACTGTCCAGTTTTGCCTACCACATGCCCTTTGAGGAAACAAAACATCAGCCACCAAAGTTCAAAGACTGATTGTTTACATTTAGCTGATTTTCACATTGCCTTTATTACAGGAATCATCTGATCCCTCGAAGCCTATCACAGCCGCAGATATCCATCAGGTTTTCGACAATCTTGCCAAGAAGAGAAAGCGTAATCCCTAAGTTGCAAATAGGAAATATAAATGAATGCAGGTGCACTTTTAACTGTTTGCTTATGTCACTATGGAATAGCATATAAACGAATGCAACTGCATCCTTAACTGTTTGCTTATGTAGCTATGGAGCTGTTTAATTCTGAAGAGCTGAATGGCATTGTAGTTTACTGCTCTCTGTGCGTGAAAATCTTGCCTGTTTGTCAATGTGTTGAGTGCTTATGTAAAGTATTGACTTAATCACAATTCTGTCAGATCTCCATCTTTCTTTGCAACTGTTTGCTTATGCAGCTGTGGAGCTGTTTAATTCCGAAGAGCTGAATGGCATGGTAGTTTACTGCTCTCTATGCGAGAAAATCTTGCCTATTTGTCTATGGATTGAGTGCTTATGTATATTATTGACTTAATCACAATTCCATCAGTTCTCCGTCTTTCGTTGCACTTTCTCACCTTTTGTTCCCCCTTTTTTTTGGGGGTGGGGGGTGGGGGGGGCGTGTTTGGTGGTGCAGTATCCACGTGCAGTAAAAATATCTACTTATACCGATGGTTCCCCATTCAGTTGTGTGTTTAAATGATGAGTCTAATATAACACAAGGACCTAGAATCTTTTGATTGGCTATGAATGACATTATTCATCCTCGTTTGCTATAAAAAGATTACTATTGACTTGGGTATATTGCTTCACGTCTGGATTCTCTAGATTAGACATTTTTTTTCTCTACTTTCTGCATAAAAG
>CAVNYN010287477.1:0-29784 GCA_963692815.1 Nyctanthes arbor-tristis | reverse complement strand
CCCCCCCCCCCCCCCCCCCCCCCCCCCCCCCCCCCCCCCCCCCCCCCCCCCCCCCCCCCCCCCCCCCCCCCCCCCCCCCCCCCCCCCCCCCCCCCCCCCCCCCCCCCCCCCCCCCCCCCCCCCCCCCCCCCCCCCCCCCCCCCCCCCCCCCGTGTTTGGTGGTGCAGTATCCACGTGCAGTAAAAATATCTACTTATACCGATGGTTCCCCATTCAGTTGTGTGTTTAAATGATGAGTCTAATATAACACAAGGACCTAGAATCTTTTGATTGGCTATGAATGACATTATTCATCCTCGTTTGCTATAAAAAGATTACTATTGACTTGGGTATATTGCTTCACGTCTGGATTCTCTAGATTAGACATTTTTTTTCTCTACTTTCTGCATAAAAGCAAGATGGCATGCACAGATTGGTTGGGGCCATTGGTACTTTATGCTCAAATTGATGACAAAAATCCAAGATAGTTTGAATATCGATCGATATTTTATTGTGTTTCAACTGATTCTTTTGAGTACTTTTTGCTCGTTCTTGAAATTTCGTTTTTCTTTCTGGTAGATTTCCGACATAAGCATGTGATTTGACACTGTTGCGCGCACTCTTTGAATCAAGGCTTTGATTGTTCATCCCACCAACCATTTTAAAACAAATACATTCTTGGTGAAAAATCAAGGCCGCTGTCGATGATTATGATGTTTTTGAGGTCTCTTTTAACTTTAAAGCATCTTTTACACCCTCTTCTTGAAAATCTTAAAACTTAAATTACTTCCCCAACCCCCCCCTACCTTTTTTGCTGAAAGGACTTCTGATGATTTTACATTATTCTTTTCTGCACGTTTGCAAATTTCAAATAATTGTACAAGAACTATTGAGGTCTTTGTGAACGACATCCAAACATTTGAAGTTGTCTTGATTACTTGCAAAGTTAAGATCTCGGTGCGGAAGTAGACGAGGAGAACTGAAGAAGAATGTTAAACGAGGGCATTGTAGTCATTCATGTTATCAAATGTCTAAGAATTTTTATTATTATTATTATTTTTTTTTTGGTTTAATATCTCTAACCAGTCATGGCACACTATTATAATAATTAACCAATAAAAAAATGTCTTTTTGTTGTCACATGTCTCACTTTACGTGTTAGTCAGTTGATAAATTGTTAGTCGGTTGATAAATTATTGTGCTAATCGACTGGTAAAAGAAGAAGACTAAATAATAATAGTTTTGTTTGTTAAAGTTGGAACTTTGAATTAGCAAGTAAAATGTGTCTGCGTGAATGTAATGATAAATATTTTTATTCAAAAAAATAAATATTTATAAAATACGCTCAATGGTTTGTCAAAATTTTTCAACCGCTAGTACAAAATGGCTGATTTCAATGTTTCTCTGCTCCGGCATGAGATTCTGTTATTCCACCCTGTCATTATCAAACCAAATTAAACTTGATAATAAAATTTAGAAAATTCAATTTTATATTTTGATTGCCGACAACAATTTAAGTTAGTCGTTGGGGAAATTATATTCGACAATGACATATAATTAAGAAATTTCTAATACTATCTTGACTTGCATTTTGTCCCGTTTACAAGGAACGGGTTCTTATATTAGACGACAATTATAATTTGATATGCAAATTTACATTTTTCAATTTTATATTTATTAAGACGTAATGAATTTGAAGTATACTATAGGTATTTCTTTGTCACTTTAGAAGTATTTTCTATTCTCGTATGGTACCTAATCTATCATAATCTAAAACCTTAGATCTTTTTACCAGCTTTTTGAATGCCAACATATCACTAAATAGTCTTACATTTAGATTTGCTAGTTCAACAATTAACCATTAGATATTTAGAATTAGTATAATATATGATGGAAAATTTTTCAATATATGGTGTGTGTGTATATATATACCGGAAGTTTTACCGCTTTTTTTATTCTCATTTTACATCAAGATTATAAATGTTAGTTCAGGATGGTTATTTATATGTCCTTTTAAAAAAAAAAAAAAGGTAAATTATTTATGTCATTCGGGTTAAAGAGTTAAAATTGGACTTTCATGGAAGGCACACGTCATGCTGTCATCATTGTTACATCATCACTCCCGGCTAGGATGAGTCTGAGTCTTTCCAAAAACAAAATCTCTCATCTCGTGTGGCGTACGTGAATGCACGTCGTGTGTAAAGACACATGATTTGTATAAAATACAAGTGACTTGCATCCACACACGCTACGCGGAGTAGGAGATTTTGTTACAAAATGTTCAAGAGGTTTTTGAAAATTTCCAACTATAACCATACATTATTACTTAATCATTGCTTAACATGGTCTTAATCACTATTTATTTATTTATTTATCGATATAATAATTTTGTATCCATATGTGTGACATTATCATCATGTCAAGTGCGCATGCCCCCGTCCTCAATTAATGTTGAGTGACGTCAATATGCTTTCTCGAAATTTTTATAAAATAATTTGAAAATGTAAAAATAAATCAAATTATAAAACTTAAATTGAGAAGTTGACCACCTTAGAGAACATTAAAGACGACATTTTGTAGTACTCAAAAGTGATTGTGCAATGCATCAACACGAACATAAAAGGAAAGTTATTGAGATTATAATAAATCATCAACGAAATGATAACGCACCACACAATCATTTAATACAAGTTAAATTTCGATAAATTATAATCTGTGGCCTAACATGTACACCGTATAACTTTGAAAAGACAAGATTTGATTTAGGAGGACTCAATTATTATAGTCCAGCCATCTAATTAGTATATTTAATTTCTTAATCATTGACCACGGCAAATTAGGGTATAGTTAACATGTGAACGTTCACACTCGTGACATTGACCAATTTGTACATCGAAAATAATGCATGCAAAAAAGCACTATTTATTGATCGGAAAAGAAAATACAAAATAAAATGGACGACAAAGATGGATGGTGTTAAGGGGTAATATTGATTTATTTTTTAAAAATAATAATATTAAGTAATCTAATAGAATTATACTAGCCTAGATAAGATAAAAGGATAAATTTATTTGAACAGACATGTTTCCAAATGTATTTAGAGAAAATGAGTGAGATTATAATTTTGTGCAAGTTTGGTAGTCAGAAATTACATGGTGAAGTAGGTAAAATCGGACCTTGAGCAATCACAAGATGCTTTTATCGATCTTGAAACGGATTCTTAACGAGAAATGTACACTAATAATTGTAATAACCTGTGACTCTCAACGGACTCAATTTAACTTTTTGATGAGTTCTTGTATGGTGGTATTTTATATATATATATATATATATATATATATATTGGCAATTCTCATGGAGACATGTTAAAAACAGCATAAAAAATTCTAATTTAGTAAATAAACTAATGTTAAATTGCAGTTTTTCTAGTCTATCCTGGCTCCTAGCATGTGGCTTGATTTTTTTTCTATTAGTTTTCAAGTTATATATATGAGTCTGATCTGACCACATAGAAATCAGCTGTTAAATTCCATGTGAGCCAGCCAGTGGCATTTCCAACTATTAATTTGAGTAGATGTGAACACATGAGAAAGAAATATTTGCTTCGTGTACATGCATATTGACTGTGCATCTGCCAAACTAGTCAAATCAAAGCAGCGGTAGGTCACTTTGAGTGTGATTGGGTCTCAAAAGATTAACAAAGTATTTTCTTTAATTAATTACAATTTTAAATTAAACATCCTTTATTGTATTAGTGGCTGTTTGATTCTCATTATTGAAATTAAATTATAATGAGAAATTATAATGTAGTGAAATGTGTGGTATAGATTTAATAAAAGTTTAAAATTTATGATTATAAATAAGTAATTTTCAAATCAGTAATATGTAAAATTATAATGTGAATTGAAAAAGAAAATCAAACAAGCACTTAATTAAGTCAGAGAAGAAAAAGAATCTGCAGGCCGAGACAATCTTGGATATGTACTTCTAAACGGACAAAAGTTTACATGAAAAATTGTGAAAAAAAATAGATTAAAATCTTCTTTTACTGTCGAGTTCTGTGGATCAACGATCGTGACGTGAAAACTCGGTATGAACTTGTCAAAATTATGATTTGACAAATGCATTTGATTTTCTACTAATTGTGCCAACAAATCAGGATGAAAGTTGAAACGGTCTGGCTATGTTGTAAAGGTAAAATGCATGAAATTCGACCTTTTTTTGAGACCGCTCACTCCCATTAAGAAAAGGCAAATATTTTTGGGTTGATTTTACACAAGCTACATACGTAGGTGAGATGCGTGGACCGTTTACTTGGTATATGATGGAAAATATGGGACGCGTAATCGAATTTGAAAGAGCCCTTAATCTCCAGTTAAGAGTTTATTCAAAAGTTATTTAGTCTGTCTTAATTACTTTTACCATCAGCATTGATGGATAAGTCTGAGTAAATAAATCTAACATCCATTCATCGAATTTGAGCTATTGTTTATCTTAAGAAAAAAAATAAAAATGATCTAACATCATATATATAGGACTATATATAATGTTATATGGCAACGTATCCCACGCGACGTGCTTTGATGCACGTTATATAATTATGTGGCACTATATGGTGTTTGATTGAGATTAGAAAAAAAAAACTAACATATTGGTGAAATGTAGAATAAAAAATGAGTTTATAATGAAGTGAGTTACTCCAAGTAAATTTACCCGTTTGGAGTCAACGTTGAGGCCCCATTTAAAAACACTGAAGATTGCAATGCATATTCTAGTAATAGGACTCCATCTAACCACTTCTATAAAGAGAGCATGAGCCCACACTCACATGCAATTCGTAACCACTCCAGTGACTCTACTCAATTATTAGATCCTCTTCTGGATCAGAACAGTGATCTCATTTCCATTCACAAGAGAGCCAATTTCTTGGAAAGAAAGACAGTTTTTCAGTTTCCAGAAATGGGAAATTGCGTGAATAAACCCAAAAATGACAAGGAAGTAATGGAGAAGAAGGCATCAGAGAAAACAGAGGAAGTCAACAACACAGAAAATGGCTTGGGACAAAGCAGCAAAATGACAGTGAAAATCATATTGACAAAGGAGGAATTGCAGTGGCTACTTCTGCAGCAGAAGCATAAAGAATGGAAGAGTCTGGAGGATGTGTTGGGTGAGATACAGAGAAGCAGAGAAAAAGCTAATTTTGGGTGGAAGCCTTCTCTAGATAGCATTAATGAGAGCCCTCATGAACTTGTTGAGGATGCTATGCACAGATGATGAAATCCGTCCCTTCATCCTTTTCGATCTTCCTGTCGGCAAAGCAATTAATGACCTTCGCCATTCTTCTGCCTCTTCTTCATTGTCCTTGTTCTTATCTTGCATTTTAGGTCCTTTATATATATGGTAGATTTTAGCAATGACTCGAGTAGTTTTTTCTTCTTCGTCTTCTTCCAAGCTCGGTTCCTACCTTACCAATCTTTGAGCAGATGATGCACGGAATGGTTTGTTTTTGCTCATGTTGGTTTTTGATTTTTTTTGGGTTGTACCAAAAAAAAATTTATATGGGCGTATGGCACATGTTTGTAGTATAACATTAATCTTTGCTGGTTTACTATGAATGTAATGTATTGAGTGGTTCAACTGCAATTTCTAGTTCAGTTGTTCAGTGTGCTTTGATGCCCAAATCTGACGATTAATCAAATGTAGATATTAGCCGTTTTTGCTATCTAGTAAGGGGGGAAAATATATATAGGTTAAAGAAAAGCTAGTTCATGATAAGAGTAACAAGCTCAATTCTCAAAGGGATGCTAGAAGAGACAATCCCAGCATCAGCACACGATACTTTTGTAGTACTATCCGTTAGCATGGGTCTTGTGGGTTCGACAGTTGAAACTCACCAGAGACAGTTACTTATCCTTAATCGGTCTATTTAATAGAGCAGACGACATCATACGATGACAATCCGCGTGTGCTAGAAAATCTTCAATTGAAGAGATCAAAGTTACTACTACATGTTCACCGTTTAGGTTTTACATTCTCTTTGTGATATATATATATATATATATATATCAGCAGATCTAAAATATAAATAGACAATGAAAATTGGATCTACCATCTCTCAACTAATTTTATTTTACTGTGTTTGAGTCTAATTTAAAAATTCTCATTTTAATATTATTTGCTGTCGATTTGGCAACCATTTTTTAGACTGTAATCAAATTTTCATCACTCAAAATTTTTTATCTCCAATATAATCACAAAATGATAATGAGAATACAACACACTTTCAGGTGCGGAAAAAGATTAGAGTTTTATCAATATATCAAAAGAGGACCTATGTGCAACGAATAAATTTGGCTTGAGCGCCGTAGTTCAAAAATTTTCGGTACTTTTTTCTCAAATTCATCAAATTTAAGAGAGGAATGCCATACATACAGCGAGGGCTTAGAGCCACTTCACATTCACATAAAATTAAATTAAATAATAACAATAACAGTTTTTATTATTTAATAAATAAACCATTTAACAAAAAATATAATTATTATTAGTTAGTAAAAACTAATTACCAACTAGTGCTCGACAATAGTGGATAGCCCTAGAGCTTCACTCACCGATATTTGTAAAAATGATATAAAATTATTTATCACTGTATGTTGCTATATAGTCATGTGGCGTGCATCAACGCATGCCACTTGGCGGCATATGACACTATATAATACTAAATTGAAGATAAGGATATTTGCATACTAAGTACGTTCCGTTGCTTTTGGTGCATAAAACATCCTTTATAAGAGCACAATTAATATTGGGTTTGGGCTCCCCTGCGGGCCCCCTACCCAAAAAAAAAAACCTCAAATAATGTGATAAAAGAAAGGGATAAAATCCATTTGGGGGAAATAATGGCCCCTCATTTACCTGCCCCAACTCACTCATCTTCCAATCCAATAAATATCACCACGTGTCCAATATATATTTTTCCCCCCACTTTTTCCCCTACACATTATTTGAAAATAAAATTTTTCCCCGTAATTTCTTCCTCTTAGCCTTTTTTACCCTAACATTAATCTTACTCTAACCTTTTAACCAAAGGAGCTCTTATTACTTACACGCAAAATAAATAACTTAGCAAACTAACCTATTTAAAAGATAAAACATTTATTTTGGAGTTCAAAATGGTTTTAGCTTTTAAGCTTACCAAACATATTCTCAGTACATAACCATTACTCGCAGTTGAAATTGAAATGGTTGGTTCCTCAAAACCTAGTTTATTCCCAATTTTTCTAAAAAGCAGAAGTGAGCCTACGTTAATAAGAGAAACCACATGTAGTTTTATGAAAACAATGAAACCACATATTTTCAAGGTACCACCCTCTAATGCGGAAGTCCACGTCACTTGGAAAAATTCAAATTAAACCCCATCTTCCTCTAAATAATTGTTTAGCTAGAAATTCCTGTTTTTATCCCCCGTTGTTTACTTGGAATGAGCCTCCATCTTTTGTAGAGGCTAGCCTGATGTTCAAGGTTGTCAGTGTTTAGGGATGACATGAAAGTTTTTGTTTCAGCCAAAAAAAAAAAAAAAAGCTCAAATGAATTTGATACTTCCCATCTTTTATTCCCCCAATATAATTTTTTTCATCCGTTGAATTCAGGTAAATAGAAGACCATTTGTTTGAAATTTATATAAACATAATCTGACGAATGATGATTACTATTCATTGATGAAGCTAAGAAAAAAAGTATGTATAAGATCATCTCTTGGCAATGGCCTGCTATATAATAGTAATTAACGAGAAAGATTAATTTTAAAAAAAATTAAGTTTATGCCGGTCAAGAAATAGGGGGAAAAAGTTAAGTTTACTCCGGTCAACAGAAAGAAATTTTATTATTAAAAAGGGGGGGGAAATGACAAAGACAAGAATTCGGTTACTTGGGAAAATAATTTTAAGAGAATAAATAAAAGAGAGAACAAAAGACAAAAAGGAAAAGGGGAGAGGAAACCCAAAAAAAGGGCAGAGAGTGAGAGAGAAGGTATCAAATGGCTGACGAGGTAAGATTTTCATTAATTTTCTTCCTGAAACAAGTACTATCCGAATTCTCCCTACCAGGTAAGTAAAGACCAGTAGACAAAAAGTGTAGGTTGATCTTCATTTACCTTGTAATAACCTGGTGGACTTCAGTTGCAACACTTGAGGAGTTCCTCAGGTGCAGCAGCGGTTCAAAGATGGACAGTCAACACCTGCCCCCACTCACGAAAAAGCAAGGGTTCGACCAATCCATGTTTCTCATCTTGGAGCAGGATAGAAAAATAACTGTTAAAGAAGCTAAAGCGAATATTATATGTTAACTAGATAATGAGAGCAAGCGAAAAATGATAAAATAAATTCAAAAGCGCATAGAGAATAAATTGTCTCAGTGTGTAATTTCAGGAGAATGATGTATCCGACTCAAATTTACTGACCCAGACTCAACTGACTCTGGCATCACTGCCTCATTTGCCTTAGAAGGCATATCAGAATTATGCACAGGAGCAGATTTCGAATCAACCACATTCCGTTCCTCGCTGTTACTGCCAAATTCCATATGCACTTCTCCTCCAACCACAGCAGATACATGAACTTCATATTTCTCTACACAATCAGGAGATGAACGGTTGGCATCCTCAAGAAGACCCTCCTGCATCACCTGGTTTGGTACCAAATCAACTTCCATTTTGTCCTGAAGGGAAGAAGAAACTGGCTCTGGCGTTTCAACCGCGCTAGGATCTGGTAGATCGAGCTTCATATTGGGGCTTTCAGGATGCTCCTCCGTGTGAATATTTTGGATTTCTGTCTTCCCATTTGAGGTTGGAAGAGCATTCCCTACGCCATCTTGCATGCAGTCATCCAGGGATTTCTTGGTTGTACTGTCTTCTGCATCCAGTTCCTCTGTTTTTGGAATAGACTCAATCTTAGCATTCAACTCTCCATTGGTAGCACCAAGCTCCTCTTTGTGCCTCTTATAAAGGGACATCGCTTTCTGCAAGAAATGGACAGGCAAGCAAAATGGTGAGGAATCCTTGGACACACAAAATATAGAAATATACTTGCACTACTCTCTTCATCAGACAAAACAGTATCACTTCATTTTTATCCTCACTATGCCTTAATACAACAAAGGGAATCTCAAATAATAATTCATTTTTCCCATTCTCCCGAGCTCAACTGAAATACCTCCAAATTTTTGCCAAATAGTCATAATCTACTAGTTTAAACAACAAAAGTTTAGTATCAGGTGAATATTTTATACAAAACAAAACTTAAAGCAACAAGTAAAAACATTCATATAAATCCCCTGCCGTGGTCTGGTAGCATAGACAAGTAGCCTCAGCAGTGAAACAGATCAACGAGTTCTACCTAAATAAATATGCTGCATCACGTCATTAACTTTCTCCCTAAATAAGAAAGAAACGATGTGATTGACAAAGGGAAAAAAGGAAGATTACCTGAAAAAGAGCACCATCCGTGGCAGAAAACAGGGAAAAGTTAATAACTTTATTAGGAGATGCTGCTTTAGCTTCTACAGCTTCCTGTAATGCAGGAGGGAAAATAACATTAAAAATAAGTATTTAATATCTGTGCAGATGTAAGATGACGCAATGAAATACGTAACTGGCTTGTCATCTTTACCTCCACATAAAAATATTTCGAATCTTGTTTGTCGGAAATAACATTCTGATCTTTATCAAGGAAGCCTGTGCACTTAGTGAACAACTCAGACTCAGTAAGATCGGAAGAAATGTCAAGCTTGGAAAGATAAAATTGGCAAAAACAGGCATCATCCTTTACTGTTGCTTTGGCAGATTCACTAGTTTCCTCTTGATTAACATTTGAAGCTTCAGCAGCATCCTTTTCCAAACCATCTCTTGATTGACTAACTTCAGTGCTCTCAGCAGACTTATCATGTGAAATTTGCTTGCTCTGAGCTTGTTGAATCGTCTGACCAATCAAAGCTTCATCTGGTCGAGAAAAGTCACTCTCTTTATCAGAAGATGCCATATCCATGCCTCCAGTTTTATATGGCCCCTTCCATAAATCTCCTCTCGTCTCCCAGCCTCGACTACCAGGCAAGCCCCTAGAATGGTCCCAATCTGGCCTTCCATAAATTTGAGATTCCTCACCAAAGACATGATTGCTTGAATCCCAACCGTATAATGGAGGAGGGCACGAATCATCTACTGGATTGCGCCATCCCATAGGACGCCCAGGGCCAGAAAACCTGTCAGCATCAGGCAAGTGGTAAGGAGCAGGATGGTTTAACTCCATTGATGATCGAACACCAAACATAGGTGGACCAGGAAACTGCTGCATCATTGAAGGAAAAGGTGGACCATGAGGGAAAGGCATGAAACCATTTACCAAAGGAGAAGGCCAATTTGGTACACCTCTCAAAGCATTTCCATGTACCCTCCCCATGCTGGGATTGCCCATCCTCCTATTATGGCTATTTAACTTACTTCTGCCATCATCTTCAGCAGAACCTGATACTAAAGGGCTCTCCATGCCCATCCGGAAGTGAGGGGGTGGTATCAATTTCGAACTGTTCGATAAATTGTTATTCCTTGCAAAAGGTGAAGAAATGGATAAATTATCTGCATCAGCCTGCGAAAGTTCATCTACAGGAGGCATGTCCATTGCCAACTCACCACTTCCCCGGCCTTCCTTCCCAGTGTACACCTTTGCATCTCGCGAAACACCACTCCTCTGTGTTGGTTCTTCAACATCAAGACTTTGCCTCACATCAGATCTGGTGAGGTATCTCCTATCAGTGCTGGATGCTGGTGATTTATCCCATAACTGCAACGGAGACGAGCTAATGTCTGATTTCACACGCCTTTCAGCTGACAACTCCCCCAACTGGCTATCTTCTTTAAGACCAAGTTTCTCCATTGATCTAGATGATGTCACCCTTGATCCTACTCCTGCAGCACCAGTATAATCTCTGCCAGAATTCACACTGTACCGAGCTCTATCTTCATAAGCATAATACTTTGATTCTTCCTGTTTTGGGAGTCTGGACAACAGTAAATGGAAATAAGTAATATATTTAAGTTTGGCAAACCATGGAGCTAAGATGTGATGTGCATAAATTTGTTGATCAAAGTACCCTGCTGAGACTAACTCTACCAGGCAGATCAAACTCTGACAATTTACTAAGATATATAGCAGGTAGAAAGAACAATACATCAAGGCAATAGTCAATTAGAAGTTCAGACTTCAGCATGTTAAGTTGAGAGAAGTAGAATCGCAGAGTAGAACAAATGTATATGATGCAGATAAGAAAAGCACAGCTTGAACGTTGCTTTTAATTCTTAACTTATTCACCAACAAATTTCTGTTCACAAATCAACAATTACACCTACAACCACCCAGCCAAAAAAGCCTAAAAGGATCGGACAAAGAAAAATTATGAGAAAAATCAAGTGGTTTTAAAAATAAAAAAAGTAAAAATAAAAATAAAAAGGAAAAGAAAGAGAGAAAGGAAGCTCAAATTTTCCTCCCACTGAGTTCAAATTTTGTACATATTCACCGAAATTTGAGGAGATATGAAATGCATCAAGGAACAGAACCACCACCCCCAACCCTCCCAGACAAACAAACAAAAAGAAGAAAGAAGGGGAAAAAAGAAAGAAGGAAAACAGTAAACACCAGAGAACAGAAAGCCAATGCAAATGGGTGTTTGGACAGACTCTTTCCCTTTCTTAGCCTTCACCTTTAATCTAAGGAAAGGCCAACTCATTCTTTATACCATATTTTCCATTAAGAAAAAATAAATTTAAAAAAAATCAATATTTTATGGAGAATTTTATGTTCTACATAATTTTATCGGCTATAATTCAAACAGATAGCTTTCAGTTAATAAACTTCTTGTCAGATAATGATCGGATGTAGAAACATTGCAATGCCAATATGCATTCACAAGTACCAACAGCCCCCAGATATGTGTCTATTTTATGAACTTGAACCTCTCCGTCAATAAATAATTGCATATAAATTACCTGTAGGGATCCCTTGCACCATGAGAACTTGAGCTGGGAGAGCTGCGGCGTCTGCTATGATTAGAAGTAAGTTCTACATCAGCATTTCTAGAGACAGACCTTCCCCTATCAGTAACTAAGTCCATTCTCGAGCTAGAGGCAGCTTTCTTCTCTGACTCAAGCCCTTGATCCTTTGTACTTCTGGATCTAATATCATCATAATCCGCTTTGTCCTTAGTTTTTCTCCTACCTGGATCATCTTTATATCTGTCAGGTTGATCGCCTAGTTTTGGACTATCATCGTAAGCAACTGATTTCCTGGAGCGATGATCATCAGGATAAGCACCATCTCTAGAGTGCTTATTTTCAGACTTCTCGCAAGATAAGTCTCTTGAGGCACGTTCATCCCTATACTTACTCTCTTTGTGTCTCTCCTCTCTAACGAAATCGTCTCCCCGTTTACTATCCTTATGCCGATTGTCTCTTTCAAAATCTTCACGATGCTTTTCTTCTTTGTATCTACCATCTTCTCTATAATCATCCCTGTGTCTGTCCTCTTTGTCACCATCCTCACGATACCTTTCATCATTGCGTCGACCATCTTTTTCAGCATCCCCGCGGTACCGATCATCTCTACGTCTATTACCCCTCTCTCCATCTTCACCATGCTTATCGTACCTGTGCTGAACATCTCTTGGATTACTCTCCCAATACTTATCATCCTTCCGCCGATAGTCTAGCTCCCCATCATCACGAAGATTTTCATCTCCACGTCTACTTTCTCTAGTTCCTTCCTCTTGATGTCTGCCATCTCTATGTCTGTGATCTCTATCACCATCTTCTCTGTACTTGCCATCCCGAGATTTACTGAACTTGTCACCATCTTCCCGGTACTTGGCATCCCTGTACTTACCATCTTTTTGGCCTTCTTTCTGACACTTGTTGTCCCCATTACTTTCGTCTTTGCGCCGATCTTCTCTGGATTTAACATCCTTGGCAGGATCACCTCTTGATGACAATCTCTTCTCATCCATTTCTTTGGACTCATCATAATGTTTATCTTTAACGCTAGAACCTTCTTTTCTCCTTCTTACCCTTTTCTCAAGTTCCTTCTCTACTTCAAGATTCCGCAACTCATCTTGCGAAGGCCACTCTGCCAAGAAGGTTATGAACTAACATAAATATGATTCAAAAAATTACAAATACTGACTAATCATTCAAGTAGAGTCCAGCAAAAGATCTGGTAACCACTTCTCCAAGTGCACAAATCAAACTTTTTAAACAAAAAGGCAAGAGGAGTACCTCCAGTACACTGTGACGGGTCAATCTTAAAGAGATCTGATTGCTTCTCAAAGCATAAAATAACACAAGAAAGAAAATGAAAAGATATAAGAGGGACGACTTCAGAGACAAAATTTAACTGTTCTAGAATTCATCGATAGCCTGATATTTATGAGTTCTTCTCATACTTGGACTTGATGAACCTGATAAAAATCTGCATACTTGATACGTACATGGCAGTAGCTTAAATCACCCAAGGAAAAGACAGACAAAAAAGAGAGTATATTTTATAATATGCATGTGTGTGTAACTCTAACAGCATTTAGCAACATCATATTTTGAATCGCAATATCAGTGGATCTAAGATCAGGAAGTGCTACAATGCAGGGCATAAACGAAGTACTCAAAAAGAATTCAATCACAGGCCGGCCAAACAACTATTGTACACTTTAAATATACCAGTTAAATACTTTGGAGAGAAGGATATATCAATAATGATGTGTAAAACCAGTGTCTTTAGACAAACTTTCCTCTTCGTGCGACCAATTTCCCTGCAGTTTTTCCTTTGCTTTATTTAAGCAAAATATGTTAAGAAAACAAATAGACGTTACATGATTTTTGGAAAGGCGCCACTGAGCACATAACAAGTGCCACCTCTAATATACCAGTCTCTAAGGTGATTACCATCAATGTTCACTCCACCTTCCACAATACCAACAGGGAAAGGAAAGTGTGCACCATAATTTTCAAGTCACAAGGACCTTAGCATAGCCAGAATATCTTATCTACCCTATCTAACCAACTAGAAGAGATCAAAAGCCAAACATAAACGCCTACATGGCCAAGCATATTAAAATCTTTCAGTATAAACTGAAGTTTAGAAACCTAATCAAGGATAAAGATCAACTAAAAGGATATGGATGCTAGACATTGGATTAACCATGATTTCTTAAAGGATGTGGATGCTAGAAGCTGATCAATTAAAAAACTAACTACTCACAAAACTTCAACTTTTGCCAATAGAATCATGGTCCAAGATTAACTAAAACAATGTTGGACCACACCCAAAAAGGACTTTCAGAACGATTATGTCTTACCAGTATTTTCTCGACCACGTTTAGCCTTTCTCTCCTCACTAAGATCTCCTAACTGTGACAAATGCACGTCCACAGACTTCACTTCAGAATCGCCACGCTTACTCTCCTGACTGCTCACCCTTTTCTCTTTCTCCAACCCACGATCCTTGTCCTTAGATTCCTTCCCTTCCCTGCGACCAGAAGAATCCCTCTCAGATTTCCTCTTTGAATCTCCCTTACGTTCACTCTCCTCTTTCTCCCCAACCAAAGATGCTAAATTATCCTCCTTAATCTCACTCCAACTTCCATTCTCATGCTTTTTACTTCTAATCTTCGACTCAATTCTCAAACTTTCCCCTTTGCTGTTACTTTCCTTCAGTTTGGAGTCAGTTTTTGAACTTTCCCCTTGATTTATTTCCTTCTTAAGGTTTTTATCAATGTCTACTTTCTCATCACCATAACCCCTCCACCTATCATCACCAACTCCCGCACTTACATCAGCCCTCTCCTTCCCAGCATTGGCCTTCTCTTTCCTTCGTTTGGACGCAGCATACTCATCAGATGCCTCACCATTCCCATGGCCGCTCAGATCTTTACCATCCTTCCCTTCTCTCACCTGGGACGATATTTTCCGCTTCTCACCAGAGGTTGAACCCCTGTAATCCCTGGATGTATTCTCTTCCTTGCTATTTTTGTCCTTCAATTTAACATCCTCTTCAGAATCCGAATAATCCTTCGAGTTGTGCTTGCTTTGTTTATGTGATTTGTGCCTCGAACTCCGAGTCATAACTAATTCCACTTCACAGCCCCAACGACCCTAACACCTTCGGAAAACTTCAATCCTCGTTCCCAAAATTCCACCAGTAACCAAAACTAAGCAAGAATTGATACCAACAAAAATATAATCAAAAAACGATACTTAAATACAAGCTACTCTTCCAAGACACCGCAAATAGAAAAGCCCTAATCTTTCAGAAAGCCGAAACCCTAATTTAAACTGTATCCACAACAAACTCCCAGACCCGCATCGAATCAAAACAGCACGCCTCCGGTGAAACAACTAATCGGATTATTATGAAGAAACCGGTGTCAGAAAACTAACAGCAACGTAGGAAGACTTTGACTTCCCAGATCGCGCAATTGCAGCGGAACAAAAAGGTAATCTGTTTACATATACATCCCTCCAATTAAATAAAAACGCATTTCGATAAAAGAACAGATTCGAAGAGTATGTATAGATAGAATCGAAAGATATTAGAGCGAGAAAATGTGTACAACAAAGAGAAGGTTTTGAGAGAACGGAGGCGAAGGGGTGATATTTTTCTGTGAAATAAAAATGTGATTCGCATTGGCGTATCGCGGATAACTGGAAGCTAAAATGACGCTTTTGCCCTTCTGTTTGGACCACTTAAAGTTTGACGGGTTGTTTAGTAGGCCTGTCGGCCCTTTTCGGGTTTGGGTTCCTCTTCCTTCAGATTTGTGCTAAACTTAAGTATTGGGCTTCTGGCGGGTCAGATTGAAGGTTGCTAATATCCATCATTTTCTATAAAATCAAGATGGGCTCTTTTTATAAAGCTTAAATTCCAATAAAAAAAAAAATGACATGTGTGAAATCACATGTAGAGCTCATGTGATTTTACACATATGTCGTGTTTTCAATTGTGCTGGCTCCTTGATATGGAGCCAACTTTAGCTCTATAGAAAAAGCAATTAATATACCGTGTTGCAGTGCTTCTTAACTGTAAGAATAGAATAGAGGAGCAAAATAGGAGAAATAACACAATTTTGAAGAAGAAAAAGAAGAAGAAGAGATAGAATCAAAGTAGAGATAATAATTACAGTATGATGAAGTTAGAGACCCGCGAAATGGACTTCTTATCGAATGACATCTCTGATTATGAAGTAAAGCAATGGTTCACACTTTCAAATGTTTGATTTTCTTCTATTATAACGGATTAGATATTCACAATACCCACAATAGATAGGTCATAGCTTATATTTGAACTTGACGGGTTTTTTCACTCTTTCCTCTTGAATTTTCATCTTTTGCTTGAATTTTCATCTTTTGCACTGATTTATAGTTATGTTGTGTGCATGAGTGAAGGAAACGAGTGTAGTGAATGTCAATTGTGAACTAAAAGATGCAATTTTATGGGTTGTGACAGAACTAGGGTCAGAAATTTAAAATTTAAAAACCTTGGAAATTGGAAAAAAAATTCAGGCTTTTCAAATTTCAAACTCAAACTCAAAGCCCGCTCAAACCCCTATAATATCACGTTCAAGTATTCAAATCATAATCCAAAAAGTTCCGCTTAATACCTGGTCGAGTTCTATCTATTTGGGCCAACTTCGGGTTACCATGCGGGCCCTGGTTTTGCTACCCAATCCTAAGTCATTCTCGTATCAATTTCTAATTAGAGTTAAGAAAAACAAATTGGAAATCTCAATTCCGGCTGAATTTAACAAAGTAATTACTATAATTATTTATGGCTTTTGCCAATGAGACTTAGCTCATTTAGTTAGAGGGTCAGGGTGAGGAAATATGAGGTATTTTCTATAATTTATTTGTAATGTATATTCCCTTGTACGTGGCTTGTATTATTGATTTATTATAATATGACATATATCTATGTTGCTATATACATTTGTATTGTTCTAATATAAATTTGTAATCATACTTTTAAAAAGAAAATTATTTATGATTGTTATGTTATGTACTCCTAAAGTCAATTTTGATCAACATATTGTTGATTTACTTGGGGATTATATTGTTGATTTACTTCAGTATAACATATGTCTATGAGCATTTGTACTATTACATTGCAAAATTGTAATCGTACTTGCAAAAAGAAAATTATTTATGATTGTTATTTTATGTACTACTCCCTCATCTCATAAAAATAGGCACATATCAATATTTCGCGTAGATTAAGAAATGTCAATTAATGTGGTTAGAAATACAAAATTTACACATACTTCCCTAATATATCCTTATTCAATGAATCACTTTTTATTTAGTCAACATAGTCACTGATGCATTACAAATTTATTAGTAATTGGACTAAAGGCAAATTTGGAAAAGAAATTAATTATTCAACCTCGTTTATATAAATGAACTATAATATGGGATAAATAAAAATAGAAACTGAGTCTATTTTTATAAGACGGAATGAGTACTATTAAAGTCAATTTTGATCCAGAGACATGTAAGGCCACGTAAACTAATGAAGAAAAATACGCCATACAATGAGTGTTTCCAGAATCAAAACTCCTATTAAAGTTAATCACCACTTGTCAAGTGGATTGAATTGTTGTTGAGTAATTAGATACTCAAATTCTTGAATGGGAGAGCTGATTTCGAATCATACACATTCATCCATTATTGTGTACCAAAAGAAAAAAAAAATCTATTATTCAAAAATTTTTAAAACTTAAAACATTTATTGATGTATATTTAGAGATAAATATCTTTTACAATACAAGTTAACTTTTAATTTTGATCTAACACTATGTATCGGGTACACTATGACGCCATGTGGCATGCATGTGGCATGTCTTAATGCACGCCACATAATTTATATAGTGCCATAACGTGTCTGATGTATGGTGTCTGAATGGAACTAAACTCTGATTCTCCACCTATGGCCGATGAAACTCAACAACGGAGATGAACGCATTATCTAACAATCAATCGTGTTTTCACACCTCAAAATTGAGTAGAAATTCATTATTTTTTTTTTTATTTTAAATTGTTTCCAATTACCATCGAGTTCTGCCCAGCGTAGCAGTCCCAACTAATCAACCTTCCAAGACCTGCGGTATACTGCAGTAGACAAACCGTGAAATTACCATAGGGCTACTTAAGCAAAATGTCTACCATATTCAAATGCAGGGGCAATATCGTAATCACACTCAATGCACACCACAAACAAAAGTAAAGTATTCCCACACCATCCCAATCAGATGATCAAGGCTAAGGAAACTCCTCTGTCTTCTTTTTTCAGCGAGATTTATCTTCTGCAGTTCAGGTTCAATTATTTTTCTTTTGAACTTTGTTCTCAATTTATTTTTAGTTATAGGATTTTTCTTTTGTTGTGGATTTTATGTATATATTCTTTGACTGTGTGTAGTTTTATTTAAAAGACGTAGTTATATCAAGGTTTTACAGGCTGTTTTCTTGCATTAAATTAAAATTAAGTATATGGATAAAAAGTTAATCTTCTAAAGACATGAGATGGTACCAAGATCGTCTAAAAATTCAGTCTTTAAGGTAATTTATTTAGCTGAAGGCTGCTTTTAGTTGTACTTGTCTCACAAGATTCAAAACGGTTTTGTTAATATCTATTAGTGGAGAATCAATTATTTTGAAGAGGATTTAAAGTAATTTATGGTAGAATTTATCTGGGTTTATGAGTAGTTCTAATATTCTAGTAAAATATTGTTTGACGCAACTTTGCTGATCAACGTCAATGTAAGCCTGCTGGTAATTTTTTTTTTGGTTATGCATAAGCTAGCTGGTATTAATTTCTCCAGAATGATGAATTCCGCTGGTAGACATAATAGTTATATATGAGATGCTGAATTTGGGTTAAAATATAACTAATTAGTTGTAAATTTATTTCATTTAATAAATACTGTCTGATACCTCATTGGTCCTTTAGACGGATCTTAAATGTAAACTCTGATTGCAGGCAAAACTTGCTTGAGGCCTCTGTAGTAACATAAATCATCTTCTCTTTTTCCTCAAATTTGGTAGTTTATGATTCGCTCTCATAATAACTTGCAGATATTTACATTCTGCACTAATTGGTTTTTGTAGAAGACTAGAAGGATCCCATTTACTATGTTGGTAAGCGATACTTCTAATGTTTCTTTAGCAATATCATGCCTCTTTGCGCATGAATTTTAACTTCTCTTATTTCAGCAATAGTCTTTCCAGTGGAGTCCAGCTTTTCATGGGTGATGGTCCTCGAGGAGTGAAGGTGATTCCTGACCACTTTATGGCTACAACCTCTATCACAAACACCCTTCCAAATCCAACGTCAGCTTCTGCATATACAGAAACAACTAATGAGTTGAGGTATACCTTATTGGGAGCATAAAAAGAGAAGAAAAATCAAATAAGTGAAACGTTATTGTAGTTTTGTTTGTTTCAGAATAGATCCTGTAGTTTGTGGGCTCGAAGAAAATTCAGAAGTGCTGTGTCCATGTTGAATTTGTTTAGTCTAAAGAGGCTTCCTTGGGTATCAGGTGCAGATGGTCAGGAAAAGGTCAATATGATAATTTGCTGAGCCTTACGGTTTGATACTATGGTTTCAGTTCTGAAACATGGAAAATTGTGATTTGTAGGTCGTATTAAGTGCTGCGGAGGTAGAATCTCTTCATTCAGAAATAGTTGCTTTGGAAGAAAGAGGATCTCACTACAAAGCTCGGTAAGCACTATGTGATGCCTCATTATGATATTTAGATAAGACAGTTTTTTCTCCCCCTTACGGCATACACTTCATTCTTTGTATTCCATATGTGCCCCTTCTTTTTCTGGTCCATGACAGTATAAGATCAGATAAGAAAAGGTCATAATGGAGTGTTACTGGTTAAGATAAGCTGTGAATATTAAATGGCATTTCAATTTTCTGAGGCCAGTGTAACAAGAGAATGTAAAAGAGAAAAATGTGTGTGCATGTTGAATATCATGCTAGTTGTTCCGTTATACGTCTGATCCACGTTCTTTCTTATGTGAACACTATTTTAGTAGTTTCTGGAAATTCTTACCATCCTTTTGTTCTTGATTACTTGCATAAGTTGCTGGTCTCTTTACTTCCTTGGAACCTTTCCGTTTCCTTGAACCATGGCAAGACACTTTAAGCTCCGGGGTAATCTTCAATGAGCACAATCGCTTTCCAAGATTAGGTTTCTATACTTTATTTCAAAATGGAAATTGGTTGACCTATTTCATTCATATAGTGGTTGGACCCACAAGTACTAAACACTTCTCCACCACTCACTCCACTCATTTCATTTCTAATGTAAATCGAAAATCAGAAACCTAAGAGGAATTTTCCACTCTTTATTTGAGATGGAGGAGCACACAGATTATTTTTCCTTATGAGTACGTGTTCTATACTTGAATTTTGATGGAAAGCATAGAGAAAATAAATTTCTGATTTGATTACTACATGCTTGTTTTCCTCTGATTAGCGCTTGTTTGATTCTCGTTCTACTTCAATATTATAATTTCACATACTACTGATTGGGCTACTAATTTGAAAACTACTCAATTAATCCACACATTTCAAGCTTTCGTTAAATTTCCACTACCCATTGCACCTCATTACAATTTCTCATTATAATTCATTTTTCACAAAGAGAGTTAAACACTTCCTTAATTATTTTCTTTTTTGAGCATTCTATTTCAATTTTTAATACTAGGTTACTGGTCCGGTAATGAGAACTATTGCTTTGTGCAGGTTAGAACATCTTGACGAAATATTGCGATCTGCTCGTCTTTCAAGCTATCTGTACATAAGATCGGTACCGATCATCTTTCCCATTTGACATGTTTATTTTATTTCATTTATCTATTTTTTACTTTTGCCATAGCCCATATGTCTTGAACTCTGCTCCCTTTGTTAGAGATGGGAAGCATTACCTGGAGAACCTCCTCCTCTAGATGACACCGAAGTTGATGACTGGCTTCCACGCTTTGTAGTTCTTCATGGATCATGTATCTATTTGTATTTATCATCTACAGGTAATTGATCGAATTTCTGTGTTTCTTCTCATGTGGCATTAATGGGGTATATTCCATCAGTATCATACTTCAGAATTGCTGTTTGTTCAAACAACTGAACAAGTGTACACTATAGTTTAATTGTTCACATATTTTGCAGATTTGAGCCCACAGGACTCCACCCTCCTAACCGATATAATTGAAGTTGATTTTCTCCCATGCCTTACACGAGAAGATGTGGAAACTCGATATTGCTTTTACATCTTAACTCGTCATGGGCTGAGATATGAGTGCTTAAATTCCTCTAAAATGCAGGTACCTATAATGTGGAAATTATAATGTCCTGGTATTAGTATTTGATTGGTAATTGTTGTATCTGACCCAGCATTGTCTGCAATGTTGTAAGGTATGGCTGCAATGTTTAACTAAAAGCTTCTAGAATTTTCTTTGTTGACTAAACAATCCGCTTAATTCTTGTCATAATTTACGTGTGAGATGAAACTCAACCTTTTGGCCTTCGTCAAATTTTTGGGTGTCCTTTATGGATATATCCTCTTCTTTTTGCAGGTGGATTCTTGGGTGGCAGCACTAAAAGTTGATTGCAAATTGGGAACTGATGCAAATAATCTTAATGACACAAGAACAACATAAAACGTGTACAGCAACCTTGTTAGATCGGAGCTCCATATTTGAAAAGATGCAATGAATTGATTTTTAGTGATGATATAACAGATCTTAGCTTGAAAGTCCAGTAGTATCAAATTATCGGGTTTTACCTAAAATCTTTGCTTAAATACCATGTAGTAGACTACTAGTAGTTCTCATTTTTTGTCACTTTCTGTAGCTAAGCATTCTTGGGTTGGATTCCCTGGTCAAAGAATAGGGCTCTCAGCATATGCATTTTGTTCATTTTCTTTGGCTTTGGGTCATTAGCTTGGCCCCTACTACTAGTCATGGTCGTTCTAGTATGAGTATTATCCTTCTTAGCGCCCCTACTACTCGTCATTTTCATGCCATGTGTGAGGGCTATTCTGAGCTCGAATAGTTGTGTCCTCGTAGGTAGAATCGAATAATTAAGAGGCAGATGACAAAACAGGAAAAACCAATTAGCAACACTGAACAATTTCAGACATCATCAAATGAATATTGAATGATTTTAGACATCATGGAATTTAAGTAGAACAATGTTATCCATCTCTACTTGATATGACAATGATTTCTCATTGAATAATAAGGTCAATCCGGTGTATCAATATGAAACCCTTTGTGAAAGCTTTATCTTTGAACTCATATATCAATGAAGATTTATCTCTAAAAGATGTGAATAACATTACTCTTAAAAGAAATTCGATACTCTAAATACAGGTTGGGCTAGTTCGAAGTCAAAATGAGTGATCTTGGTTGGTAATGATTGCATTATTTTAGTTTTCTCATGAAATTCCTTTCGGGTGGCTGTTGCTACCAAATTATGTTATTAGATTGGATTGAATTCATCATCATGGCATGTTAGCTGAAATAGGCTCTGTATGGGTGATCACCTGAAGGCATCAACTACTTGTTCTTTGGTCTCCAATTATTCATTGTTAGGTGGCAAAAAGATAACCTCTCACCAGAATTGCGGTCACTCTAAGCTATTAGATAGAAGTTACTCTTTTGCATGATAATAATGAGAACTGACCAAAAACCTTTGTTTGAAAAAAAGTAACTTGATACCAAAAAAATCCGAACTTAAAAAAATTTGCATATCACATCTGTTTGGTACGTTAGATTGGACAAAATTAATTAAGTGCATAGATATGCACTAAATAAACTAAGTGTATAGATGTACACTAAGTAAAAATAGTTTTATGAATGCAATGGCATTACAATTAGACTCATACCAGCGCAACTTGACATATCTAAAACTAATAGCCCACATAATAATGTTTATTATTCGATAACAAAAATAATCATGTACCTTGTTAAAAATGAAGCCAATTTGACCCATGGTGTCATCTCGCTTCCTACCATGGCAAAGGGCACGAATCATAGTCTCACATGTTTAACCTACTTGATAATGATAAATGAATTTTTTGAAAAAAAAATGGATATAATGAAATTGCGACAGCAATAATATTAATTCTATGAAGTTTGTGAATGTCAAGTGGGATAGATAATCTAAAAATTTGATACTGCTATAGTATTTGTAGAAAAATAGTTTAAGTTGAATTGAAGAAAAGCAAAAGAAAGAATTAAGGATAAGTACGAGAACTAATCAAGGGAGGGAGGAAAAACAAAAATTGGATATCTTTTTGATTATTTGGTATTAGAGTTGCTCTCAAGAACTTCTTGACAGTTTTTATAAAAAATATTCAGTCAATGTGACACGCATAAATACATGCCATATAAACAAGCTTTCAGAAAGTTTTATAATAGAACTTTCACAAAGTTTTTAAAAATTTTCCTTCGATACTATATTTATTTTCCAAAAGCTTGCAACTTTTTACAAATCTTTATGGTAAATTTAGAAGAAGAAAAAACCAAACTTATTGGTTTATTTTGGAAAAGAAAAAAACTCTTTTTTTTATTCGTTTATTTTAGATAAAAAAAGAATCCAATACAAAGGAGCAATAAAAGACGGAATAAATAAAAGGGAAAAGGTTGGTTAAAAGACAAAACTGAACTGTACCTTTTCCCAGTGTCGATCGGATCTACCACCGTCATGTGCCCCACCGTTTTTATTGCTTACCTAAAACGCTTTTTTCGCCCTTTTTTGAGTTTCTTAAAAAAAAGGTTGAACCCCAACCCTAAGGGCCCTCACCGACCCTGTCCTGGACCTTTGGTGGAGGATGTAAATCGCAGGATGTGCCTCTAAAGAGCCAGGGTAGAGAGCAATGGCAAGGCCAGGGCTGTTAACCCATTGGTAACTCCCGCTTGCAACAAAGCCAATTCCACCTTGCGGGAAATCGAACTCTGCACACTACCGCGCTGAGCCCTTACCGCCCTCCCCTTTGCCACTTGGAGATATGCCCTGGGGGCAAGTTTCTTATGCCTACTAACGTTAATGAAAACCATGGTTCGAATTGTGTCTCGTATGTTATGATACTTATTTTTTAGATAGGAGGTTTTGGATTTGAACTATATCTACCCCTCCCTGAATTTCCCTCCACTCCCCTATATCCCCTTATATTAAAAAAAAAATAACGTTAGTGAAAATGAAAAACGGTTAATTAGCATAAATGACTCCAATCTTTCAATTTGTCGCACTTAATTCTAACACCACGCTCACTTTCACTTTTTGTTGCATGAAGTAAGGACTGACTTGTCAAAAATTTTGGACCTTAATTCTTCTAAAATCAATTCTCTTTCTAATTCATTTTAAACCACATATTTTTTCTAAAAAATCATTTTTTATATTTTCTATATTACTTTTTAATCACGTATTCTCTAAAAAAATTATTTTTCAGATCAATTTCATAAGAATATTAATAGCAGTACTTCAAAAAAAAAAAAAAAAAAAAAGAGAAGAAGAATATTTATAGCATGATCCTTGAATGCAAGGAAAAGTGAAGGTCAATGTCAAAACAAAAGATTTGTAGTTTCTTGTGGAATGGCTTTAGAAAAAACAAAGAGAGAAGAATATTAGTGAAAAAGAATGAAAACAGTCTCGAGGAAAAATCCTGGAAAGAGTATTCTTTTTTTTTCTATTTTCTTTTTTTTTTTTTTAAGTTATTGGCGTGCTTAGTCTCCAAATTTGTTCTTCTTCTTATTCTTCTCCCTCTATTATTATTTATTTTTATTTTTTTGTAATATACTCCAAAAGGTGGAAATCTACTGTTTTGTCATTTTAGATGAAACTTGTCTAAAATCACCGTCAAATCTTATTCCTTTTTGACAACAAAATCTGTTAAGGCCAGTTTCATATACCTCTAAATAAAGGTGTTCAAATAATTATTATAATAATATTAAAACTAAAACTAAAATCACAAGTACTCAATTGAAGAGTTGGTTTTTCTATAACTTATGTTCGTATTTTAGCTATATTGGTTTAAAACAATCCCTGCAATCTGTAGAGGATGATTTTATTAATTAAAAGATTAAAAAAGAAATTATCCTCAATGAGCTATGGTGACGTTTTTATTTATTTGGGTTTTAAGTTGTTAAAACATGAGACAAACAAGGTTGCACATGCTTTAAACTAGGTTTGCTATTAATCATGCGTGTTTACGTAATTAATTGGTTTGTATACCCTCCGGATTTCATTGTAAAGATTCTTATTTTTATTTATTTATTATTTATTTATTTATTTTAACTAATATAGGGGGATTGTAGGGGGATTGAACCCCAGTTTGTAAATATTTTTAAATATGATGTTATGGGATAATAGAATCCATCCCCCCCCCCCCCCCAAAAAAAAAGGGGTTTTGCTTTAGCATAAGGAACATAATTTAGCAGCCATTTTGATATATATATATATATATATATTATGAAAAAGAGCTAGCATCACCAAAGGATACATATTCGTATTTATACACTAATATGTATAAATTGGTGTGAGATTTAATGATATATATTCATATTTATATAATAATAAATAAATATATTGAGTTCATTTCACATTTCTCACCCAACCTTTGGGTTTAGTATCTATTGGGTCCTCAACTTTTTTTTTGACATGTTAGTTTTCAATCTTTCATAAATTAACATGAAAAGTCTTTTTAACAGATTCCGTCAATACTGTTGTTAACTCCCTAATAAAATTACCGTTATACCCCTTAACTCTTTAAATTTAACAACAAAATATTTAAAAATATAAAAAAATATAGGGGAAAGAAAAGAAAAACACCCTACCCCCACCCTTCATCAACAAGAATGGTTGATGGAAATTGCAACATTCCAGGCCGCCAAATGTTGCCATTTCTAGTGGCAAAATACGGGTGAGTCCCCCCATGTGCTGCCGTCCTTCCCTTATTTTTCCATCAAAAATAGTTGGCAACTGGAATTAGAGTTGAGCATCTAATTCGAGAACCCCACAAATCTGACTCAACCAACCTGCAATGGGTAGGATTGGGTCCGGTTACTGTTCCTAACGGGTCGACGCACGGGTAGTGGTTAGGGAACCTGACGAGGTTGAGTGGTCGGGTTCCTGGTGGAGCAGCTAGAACCTGCTAAACCTGCTCGGGTTCTCGGGTCAACCCGATTTTTTATTATTTTTCTCCCCAATAACGTGTTTAATTCATAGTATTTTAGTTTTCTTCGAGGACAATTTCATGAGTTTCACAGAAAAGTCGAACCAACCACAATTTCACTCTTACTCATTTGTGAACCCTAAGAGTCTAGACCCTCAAATATCAATTCCAATTTCCTTAAATCTCAATTCCAATTTCCTCCACGGATGTTGGTGGTCTGCCAAATTGTCGTCTACTCTACCTCCAATCTGCTGTCGCCGCTGGTGTTGCCGCCGCTTGTCCCTACCGTCCGCTGCTGCTGCTGCCGAGGTTAAAACAGCTCCATTTCATTTTTTTCCTAATTTTTATTGCTTGATGTGGAAAAATGGCCTAGATGTTTTGTTATTTTAACTTCTTATAACTTTGTGCATCTAATTCCCAAAATTAGTTTTGTTAGTTGTAGCCGTAAATTCTACACCTAATTCGCAAAATGATGAATTAGTGAATTGACCAGAAATTCTGGAGAAACCTAGGTATTTAAAATATTATATATATATATATATATATTAGGCTTGTATGTAGTTTTGGGCTCGCCCAAACCTTCGGCCCAAAACAGCGAACCTGACTCAACCAGAGTTGACTCAGGTTGAGTCGGGTTTTGGAACCGAGCCAGATCAGCTCGGTTTCAATACTCTAAACCCGACTAAATGTCGGGTCGGGACATTTAGTCGGGGCGGGTCATGTTGAGTTCGGGTTGGGCCCAAATCCCTACCCGATCCATCTGTCGCTCAAGTCTAACTGGAATGCTGTTATTTCTGGTAGTCGTTCTTGGTGATGAAGGGTGAGGGTAGTATGGGTGAGGTGTTTTCCTTTATTTGTTTTTAATTTTTATATTATTTTTTAATATTTTTAAACATTTTTTTTTAAATTTAAAGAGTTAAGAGGTATAACAATAATTTCATTGGAAAGTTAATGGTAATATTAATAGAATATGTCAAAAAAGACCTTTTGTGTAAATTTACAAAATGTTAGGGAATCAACAGTGAAAAAGGGATTCAACCGATATTAAATGTAACGGTGGAGGCGAAATGTGAAATTAATCAATAAATAAGTACTATATATATATATATATATACACACTCTATATAAACTGACAGAGTAAAAGAGGTCAATCAAGTTCAAGTCAAAAAATTTACCAAAATCCAGTTCTAGATCGACCCTAATAATTTTAATTATTATTCAAGACAACAAAACCCTAAATCACGTGATTGCGTTTCAATTTTACAACAAAACCCTAAATCACGTGATTGCGTTTCAATTTTTCTTCATAATTATATTTTTTTGGGGAAAAAAAATCCACCCACCTCTTCTACCACCCACCAGAAATTTTACAGTAGTTAAAAGAAAAAACGACAAAAGTTTTACGTGTATTACCATGTTCTATGCCCGTCTTTGTGTGTATATATATGGAGAGCCTGATCCTAGTCAGTAGTCAAGACTCTTCTCCTCAAATTTCTACAGTTTCTGTTGTTTATCGAGTACTAGAATTCGATTGTAACGATGTCGCGCAGTATACTGGTGACTGGAGGAGCAGGGTACATTGGGAGTCACACAGTGCTGCAATTGCTGTTGGGTGGTTACAAGGCAGTTGTTGTTGACAATTTGGACAATTCTTCCGATATTGCTGTCAAGAGAGTCCAGGAACTGGCCGGTGAATATGGCGCCAACCTTACCTTTCACAAGGTTTTAATTCTATTGAAAGTTCTTGAGGGGTTTTCTGATTTTTGGAGTTTGTTTTGCTATAAAGTTTGATTTTTCACTTGTTTCATTGAGGTTTAAGTAGTCGGAATGATGCGATCAGTGAAACCATGGGAATATTTTTGGGCATGTTAGGCGTTTGATATGTCTGTTAGTTCTTTCATCCATTTCCTTACCTAGTATTTTTGTTGGTAACTGATCTCTGTAGTTGTTTCTAAGTGCAAAGTTTAGGTTTTTGAGAGTGTGTACTTGGGTGGAGTGAAGAGTGTGATAAGAGAGACCGGTGAATTTGGCGATCTTGTATTACTTAATTTGTTTCTGATCTGCATTCTGTTTAACTTCATGCTTGTAAATTTGGCCTCTTTAGATCATTGTAAATGTATGTTGATTGTAATTATTGGTTGGGTTTGATGTATTTGATTTTTGGTTTTGATTGCAGATTGATCTCCGCGATAAGCCTGCAGTTGAAAATATTTTTGCTTCTCAAAAGTAAGTCTTTGTGGTGTTGTGTTGATTCTTCATTTTAACCCTGAAAGATAGTACTCAAAGGTATGAAAGACAGATTCCTGGATTGATATGTAAACTTGGTTCTCTTGAGATCCGGATATTATTGAGGAAAATAGATTCCCAAAAGGTTTTCAATTATGGCCAAAGATCTTAGATACTTAAGGCAACCAACATAAGGCAACAGTTTTCCCATATGGATTATATCCTTTGTTTAAGTTCAGGGGCATGGACTTATAACTTTTTTTGTGAATTAGTTCGGACCGTTCCATGTTTTCTAGTGTTTTGGAGCTTGGCATTTCCATTTCTAAGCTTATATAATTTTATCCAAAGCCACCATTTTTTTCTGCAATGTTGACAATGATTGGATATGACATCTCAGTACTAGGATGGGATAGAATTCACTTTTAGTTCGCAGGGTTTTTAATAATTATTGGAGATAATAATTTTTTGTTTTAATTGGCACTTTTTTTTTGCTACCAATTTTTCATTCAAAACAGGTTTGATGCTGTTATTCATTTTGCCGGTTTGAAAGCTGTTGGAGAAAGTGTCCAGAAACCTTTGCTATACTATAACAATAACATCACTGGAACAATTGTCCTTCTAGAAGTTATGGCTGCACATGGATGTAAAAAAGTACTTTTCTTTCTCATCTGCTGCCTCTCGCAATATTGTTTTTTAAGTTGCATGTTCTGGTCCTCACTGATTCAGTTATTCTGAACACTGCAGCTTGTATTTTCATCATCAGCAACTGTTTATGGTTGGCCTAAAGTGGTTCCTTGCACAGAGGAATTTCCCATATGTGCTACGAATCCCTATGGACGAACGAAGGTATTCTTGTTGTTACTTGAATGCTTTCCAGAACGCAGCTAATCTAAAGAGGAGATAGATGATGCTGGCATGTAAATGAATAAGAAACAGGAAAATATTTTCTAAATCCTTTTTCTTGGAAATAAAAAAGAAAAGGGAACACATAAGGGGCCTTGCTGTTGGAAAGTATGAGTTTATCTACCCCATTCACTGATCCCCTAAACCATGAACCATGGTAGACTTGGTTATAGGATATATTAAGCACTCACATATTTGTACTAAATCACTTAATCTGATGGTTTAAATAGGAATTTGAGGCTGTTGTTTAATGTATGAGACAAAAAAGATAGGTGTGAGAAAAACTTGTTCAATTTAGAATGAAAAACCAACAGCAACAAGTGGTATAGCTCTCATATTAGGGTTGAAGCTTTATCCTTTGGTGTGTGTGTGTGTGTGTATTTTTTTTTTTTTTGGGTGTGTTTGGGGGGG
>CAVNYN010287476.1:0-18982 GCA_963692815.1 Nyctanthes arbor-tristis | reverse complement strand
TAATAATGTAGATGAGGCTTTTCAGTGTAATTAGTTGGTTGGCGAAGAACATTTTATGATCTTATTTTACATTTTGCAAATAAACTTCAAAGTTCAAATGGTACTATATTAATCTTTGCGCTTGCATTGCGTTTCTCTTTAGAATCGACAAACAAGCAATCATCTAAAGCTTATTCTTTAATTGCAACTAATGAAATAGAGATCCATCACAAATTAACTCGATGAGCGAAAGCATAACTAGAGCTTGAACTCACGATCGCAAGGCAGGCGTGCTCATGGGTGCCTGCGTCCCTTTTTTGACATTGTGAGTTTGACAAAATTGATTTAGAGCATCTCCAAGGTGTGGGGTGAAGGTGAAGGTGAAGGTGAAGAGAAGAGAGATTGTGAAGAGGTAATTATTTAAAATGAATGAGTTGGTGGAAAGGGACATAGGGTAAAAAAAAGGAAAAGTGAAAAAGATGAGAGAGATAGATAGAAATTCAAAAATAATGATAAAATAGTAGTGGAGAAAGTGGATATTGGAGTGTGGTTTTAGACCTTGAAGTTGACCTCGATAGAAAAAAGTGAGGATAAATTGGTGTAAATTAGAGAAAAGTGATTAAAAGAAAAAAAATAAAAGAAAGTATGAAATATATGGGTTTTACTTTTTTTTTTTTGTGTATGACTTTTTTGAAAGAGATCTCCCATTAGAGATGCTCTAAGAGCAATACCATGTCTAAATTTAAGAAACACACACACACACACACATATATATATACATGACAAGTTGAAATGATATTTAACTAGGGTATTTACTTTCTACATTTAGTTAGAACTATGATTTACATAAATTACCATGAATATGGATAATAAATGGCATTGTTCAAGACTTTAATATACACCTTCAAAAAGAAAAGGAAAAAAAAATACTAACCTTTCAGCAATTTTCTGAAATTTTCCAAAATTTACGTGAGCTGTAGGGCTCTTTTTTTGGAAATTTATCTATCTTCTTAGCTGGATTGCCAATTTTCCCTCTTTTTACTTTAGCTAAACAAGCCACACTTTATAATTCGCCTTCACTTAAATTTGTATAGAATTTTAAAAGTTTAACCATTCACAAGTTTATCTCATCTTTTTTTCATTTAGAGACATGAAATGTATAAACGTATTCTTTTCTACGTAGTTAGTCCAACATACTAATATATCATATGAGATTAACTTTTCTTTTAATTTAATTCAAGTCAAGACATGTCAAAAATGTAATGATGTTTTTCATTCTATTTCCTTAATTTTAACATACACCTACTTGACATGTAAATTTCTCACCTCTGAGTAGCTGTAAATTTCTTTGGGGAAAAAGGGAAACTACTTCTACTTCAATGACTATGCATCTAAATTTGCTATCTAGAGCAATTTAGAAAACTCTCACTAACATAAGCAGCATCCTCACTCAGCGTTGTTTTTAGAAGCCTCTACCATGTATTTCAACTGCTTAACCCGTAATTCAGCTTTCTTAGCCATTATTTCAGCCTCTTCCAATTCCATTTCCATCCACTTATCGTTCAAATCCTTTACTGTATCCAGCCCCAATCCCCTCAGCCCTTCTTTGTAAATCTGGACAGTTTCCGGAAATGCAATCGAAATTCGTTTAATCAAGAATGGAAAATCACTCCAATTAATGATCTGATTGATTTCTTCACAGCTCTCATCAGAACCCATTTGCTTCTGATCGCTACCTGTTGGTTTCGGTGATGAAATTCTTCGCTTCTTGCCCCAGATCTCGCGGCCCATTTCGTGAATTTTGCTGTCATGAGGGGTCTTTATGGACGATTTGGTCTTTGCCAGCTTGTGGTATTTTAGCTTGAGTCTTCGCAGCTTGTCCGAGATCTGAGACACGCTGAAATTGGAATTCGGAAAGGGGTTTGTGGTCGGATGCAGGAGGGATGTGAGCAGGCTGATTTCATCTTCCTCGGTGAAGCGTCTCTGGGATTTTTGGGGTGTGAAGGAAGGCGATGACGGAGTTGAGGTTTCGGGGGAGTGACGGCGTTTCCTGGCGGTGGCGGTCTTTTTCTGGGGATCGGAGGCGGGGGTTGTCATCGTTGGTGGCTCAGGTCAGGTGTTGACTCTGTTGCGAAGCGGGTGAGGACGTAACTGGAGGGTCTAGCGAATTCTGATGCAGTGGAATTTCCTTTCACACACCATTTTGTGGTTGAGTGGGTGTAAATGAAAAAAATTGAAAAAGGAGGGAGATACTCTTGTTTGAGCTTTTACAATTTCTTGAACTCTCGACTTTTCAAAGGTGTCATAAAACTAGCCACATGATCATATTATATACATGACCCGACTTATAGTCATTGGGTCCTAAGCGAAGTTAAGAAAAAGGGCCACTATATTAATCGGTTTTCATGCTTTCCCCTTTTTTTTGGTTGTAAATTATGAGATAAAAATAGAGTAAAAAAAATACAACTAAAATACTATAATAATTATTCAATATTAATCAAACAAAATAATAATTTAAGTTGTTGAACAAGTAGAAATTAGACAATAATTCACCAATTAGGAAATAATAGTAGACCCTACTAAAATTTATTTTTTTAAATATTTTTTTGTTGAACGGTTTGAATTTGAAAACGAATATTTGTATAGTATTTTAAAACTTGTATTACACCTCAAATTTGAAATTTAATTATCCTTTTTCCCATTTTATGGAGAGATAAGAAACATAGAAGAGGATGATTAGAAAATATAAAAAAAAATTTAGGTGATAAGATTTTAAAATGATAATATAGATAATTAAAGAGAAATAAAATAATCTTGAAACAAAAGAGTATAGATTATATAATAATATATATCATTATAAATTAAAAAACATTTGAAGAATGTAAATGTCTAATTATACAAGTTGATGTAAAATGACGCATTTCCAGTTTATAACTGTATAGCAAAAAAATAAAAGTGGAATTTTCATGCAATTGGGCCCCCTATTTTCTTGGGCCCAAAGCACAAGCCTCTTCGGCCTGGTATAAAGTCCGGCCTTGACTATAGAGTACTATACATGTGGTTGCAGTTCAATTTTGTCATAAAAGCATTATAGTCTTTTATTAGTGGTAACTAGATTTCTACCCGTGTGTTACACAGATAGAGCTCTAAAGAAATTTTTTATATTGAGTTTGTCAGGCTTAATGTCATAAAGAAACTAAAAAATACAACCTACATAGAATTAATGTATATTTTACGTTTGCAAGAAACATGCAATCAATTATTTATTTTAATGACATAATTTTAAATTCTTGTTATTAGTTCATTGTCATCTCATTGAACCAATAAATTTTTTATTAATTCTTATTTTTTATTTCTTTTAAAGACAATAAAACTCGATAGCATAATTCTATGTTAGTTTCAGACCTGTGTATTTATGCACATAATATACTTCACAACCGTGTGTTTTACAGACATATTATAGTGACAAAGTAAAATACAATAGAGTAGAATAACATAAAATTATGAAATTATACAATTGAATAAAGTAAAATTGAAATCTATTAGGCAAATATGAAAATATATCTAACTAATATGTAATACGTAGATAGAATCTCGAAATAAAAATATTAAATTAAATGATTAAAAGGAAAAATATAATAATAATATTGAAATCTAGATTGATATATTATCTATCTTCATGTAATTCAAATCCATTACGCATATATAATATATACATGACCAAAATGTGTAGATAGAGTCTCTAAATAAAAGTATTAAATGATTAAAAGGAAAAATATAACAATAAGTAAGAGTATAATAATTTAACCAATAATTTTTTTTATTAATTCGTATTTTTTATTTTTTTAAATATAATAAAACCCGATAGCATAAGCTATATTAATTTCACACTCGTTTTATAGACATACTATGTTTCACACCCGTGCGTTTCATGGACATATTATGCTGACAAAACGTAATATGTAGATAGAGTTCTAAAATAAAAATATTAAATTAAATGATTAAAATGAAAAATTATAATAATAAGGAAAAGTAATATGAAATCAAGATTGATATATTATCTATTTTTATGTAATTCAAGCCTATTAGGCAAATGTTAGTTATATCTAGTCAAAATGTAATATGTAGATAGAGTTTCAAATAAAAATATTAAATTAAATGATTAAAATGAAAAATATAACAATAAGTAAAACTATAATAATTGAACCAATAATTTTTTTTATTAATTCTTATTTTTTATTTTCTTTAAAAGCAATAAAACCTAATAGCATAATCTATATTAGTTTCACACATGTATATTTACAGACTACTATGTTTCACACTCATGCGTTTCATGGGCATATTATGCTAAGAAAGTAAAATACAATATAGTAAGAGAACATAAAATCATGAAACTATACAATCGGACAGAGTAAAATTGAAATCCATTAAGTAAATATGAGTTATATCTAACCAAAATATAATATGTCATAGTGTTCTAAAATAAAAATATTTAATTAATATGTAGATAGAGTCTAAAAATAAAAATATTAAATTAAATAATTCAAAAGAAAAGTATAACAATAAGGAAATGTATAATAATAATAATAATAATAATAATAATAGAATAATGATGTTAGTAAATTGATTTTTAAAGAAAGCCAGATAATGAGTGGGAAAATTATTTCTAATTGTGCCCGACAATCAAATTGAACTAGACAAACTCTACTTATATATATATATAGATTTAGGCAGTCATGATCTCCTACCATTCGTTTGGTAGGATAACCCTATCACACGAACAAGTGACATGATGGTTTGTCCAATGATCTTCCACCAATTGTGTGTTTGGCGGAAGATCATGTTTAGTAATTTGGTACTTTAGTTAAGTAAATTTCCTTCTAAGTTTATGCTATAGGCCTCGAACGGGTACATCTCAAAAATTGAGATGAGGGTTTAAGGGCATTCTCAACTCTAGTGCTCTATTTTACAGTACGTGTACTTTAAAATACAATACATCAAACTCTATTTTAAAAAATTTATCTAACCCACAAACTTTACATATTCTCCATAACATTTTTTTATATGTTTCTTTAATACTCAACTATTAATATATTTTAAAAAATAAATAATTATATACCATATTAGTAATTGAACGCAATCAAAGAAACATTTATACAATTTGTGTTGAAGGAATGCATGCGGTCTCGCCAATTAGTTGCTTTATTTTCTTACAAAATAGTACGTTGACAATAACTAAATTAGACAAGATAATTTAAATAAAAAAAGAAGAAGAAAGGAGAAATCACTTGCAAGGGTTTGGAAAAACACTAAATTAAAAGGCTGGAAGAAAAAAATAATATATAAATCAAAAGCCACACTTGAAATGGAATAAACAAGACTTCAAGAAAAAAAATGAAATGGAATAAACAAATATATATATATATTTGTCTTTTTACATAACTATAGCGGTGCGCCATATTGTAGATTACTCTAAAGATAATGCTATTTATCGAAACTGAAGATAGATCTCTAGTCAAGTTGATATTACTATATCAGTAGATGGGTGAAGATATATAAATGCATAAGAGCATTAATTTATTTGACATTTAATAAGAAAATAACAACTAGACTAGAGATCAGTCTTATATTTAGAAAAATAGCATTATTTTACTCGAAAATACAGTGTGCCAAACTAGGCATAACCGCGCTGAGATGGCTTGAACGGCATTAAAAAGTAGCATTCTATTCATGTATTTCATGAGAGAGTTTTCAGTAGGGAGATCATATATATCTATATGGTAAGATCATCCATTAAATCAATGACATGTAGGATTGTGTGACATTTAGAATTTCCTTTACTTCTTTCTTCATTAATTAAATACTACACTCATAAATAACACTATTTTGCCTTAATTATTCATTTTTTGTATCAATTAACTTATCTAAATGCGAATCTAATAATTATAAAATAATGAACATCGATTAATTAAATAAGTTGAAAAATGAATAAACTTGAGTAATTATAATATCAACCAAACTTCAATGTCAAACTAATTTATTATTCATAACAAGCAAAATTAATACAAAATTTTAATAAAATTTTGAATTTTTGACCCAAAATTTACTGGACGCCATCTACTAATTAATGAAATAATAAATATATAAATGCAACAAGAGAAAAATATTTGCAAGAAAAGTGTGATAATTTGCAAATTTAAAATTTTTTTGTGCATTTCAAGTGTGATGCGCGTTAAAAAAAATAGAAAATCACTTTTTTAGCAATAAAAGCCCATTTTTATTATTATTATTATGTGATAATGTGAATATACTTATCTTCAAAAAAATAATTTTTCAGTTTTCTAGTTAAAAAAAATTAGCATAAAAAATTTCTAGCAAATTTGCTAGTTATCAATAATAAATTAATTTGACATTGAAGTTTAGTTGATATTATAATTACTCAAGCTTATGTCTTCCCAACTTATTTAATTAATCATTGTTCATTATTTTATAATTATTAAATTGACATTTAGATTAGTTAATTGATACAAAAATTAAAAATTAAGATAAAATAGTATTATTTATGGATCTAGTATTTAGTTAATTAAGAAAGAGAAGTAAAAGAAACTCCAAATGACACACAATCCTACTTGTCATTGATTTATTAGATGATCATACATTGTAAACGTGTAGGACTATCCTACCAAAGACTCTCTATGTATTTTATAGTGTTTGTTTTGAAGAGAACACAACTTAGTAATTGAAAGTATTCTTGATAATATAAACGACATGCATGGCCAGGGATGGGAGTTTTAAACATAAATGGGTTAATTTCACATATCGTCCTCAATTTTTGAGTTTAGTATCGATTGAGTTCTCATCTTTTTTTCAGCCCTCTGAGTCCCCATCCTTTTATTAATTCACACATATAGCCCTTTTTAACGATTTTTGTCAATTTCACTATTAACTCCTCGAATAAATTATCGTTATATCCTTTATCATTTTAAATCAAGAAATAAAAATTTTAAAAATATAAAAATAATAAAAATTTTTGGGGAAAAAATGAAAAGAAAGGGAAGAAGTTTGGCTGTCGGAAATGGCAGCCCTTTGTTGCCATATTCAGCAGCACTGGGGGGAGACTCCCAGTCCCCAAAGACAAAAGTACTGCCATTTCTGGAAGCACATGGGGAGAGACCCAATAGAGGCATTATAGCGCCAAAGGGAGAGGCTGCGAGAGAATCCAAAAAATATAATCTAGTGAGAGAATTTTTGCCTGATAATTATTGAGTCTGATATGAATTTCTATTCGCGCTACCGATCATGAACCTTTAACAGACCCACTTCGATACGCCATCCTAATCAGTCCTTATCTCCACATCATTTAATCATGTTGATTTGAGTCCACGTCAGAACTCAACGTCAACATGTGCTAAATTGCAAAAGGATGTAAAAAGTTAGGAAAAATTTTTAGTACAAGAGGAGTATAGAAAATTTAGTACTCCGCAGAATGGAAAGAAGGCAAATTTGTGCATAGCTTCCCAATTAAATAAGGAAAACTTTTCAACACTACAGGAGTACAAAAGACTATATACCGTGTATAAATAGAAACAAGACATGTGTGTGCATAGGTTTCCAATTAAACAATAAACTGGCTCCCTCTATTCACTTATCAGTTTTCTATTTGTTTGAAGTATCAAGTTCAACATTTTTTATTACCGGAAATTTCTCAGAAAAAAAGGGTAATAGTGAAATGATGAGTGGTTTGGTGTTTTTATTAGGTGATTAACTACACACACACTCTCTCTCTCTCTCTCTCTCTCTCTCAATAAAGGAACATAGGAGAGGGAACAAATATTAGAAGAGGGATGTGTATGATTCAAATTTAGGTCTTTTATCTAAAAATTTGAACATCCAACCACCACAACACAATTTAAACAACCACCACTTTTGTTAAGTTTTAATTGTTTTTTTAATATAAAAATTGATCAAATTATTTTCTTCTACATATTTTATTGGACTTAATTTCATCAAACTTTTATTAGTTTGTGGGTCAACGGGTGGTAGACACCATGGTATGTGTACCATCTACACATGTAACGTTCATTCGTAATATGAACCGTAGTGTTCACCATTGGCATGCACTGGAAAATTTCTATATATGTGTGTGTTTAATAGGTGCTGTTAAGACTGATTTGGTATCATGGCATCTAACTATCCAAGTGAATTTCTCGCACCCTCCATCAGGGTTTAATTCTCTCCCTCTACAATCTCCATATAATAGTGGGAAAAAAAAAACAAGCGCTAAGGATGTCATTACCATTCATTTTATTTTATTTTTTTAAAGAGACGGGAAAGAAAAAATGAGCAATAAGAAGATAATGCAAGGAAGTTGGTTTGGATAAAATACATACATGAAAAAAATCTATTTGTAGATATATATACTGTACACAAAGTTTTACATAGAAATAGCTAAAGCCTAAGACCCATATATGTATTATAGTTAGCTTTTGAATCTTTGACTAAGAGTTCAATTTCTCTCTCATATATTCTCTTCGTAATATCCAAAAAGGGTTTTACGTAGAAATAAAATGGTGTGACACAATTATGAGGTTTATTTTCTTGATATTTAATGTGTGAAAATTATATTGTATAAATTTTTGTAGTAAAAATATTTGTACAAATAGCAAAACTCGACATACATTTGTAAACAACAAAAGCTTGTGCAAGTATTCTCTACCATATCTCTACTATATAAAATAGCTGGTTTGTGGGGCCCATCGTCAACTCTAATTTGTCGTTTTCCATCGTCTCCCTTTGTGATGTTGTGGTTTTGGTTTTTTTTCCTTTTGTTTTCTATTTCTTTGGTTTTGCAAAAAGAAGAAGATTTACACGCAGCCACAGAAGCAGAACTCCTCTGTACGCATTCCTCTCCTTACTCTCACTTCTTGCAAAGCTTCGACCATGTACAGCGGATGTCTTTCGATAGTGTTCTCTGGTGATAGGTGTGGCAAATTTCTGGTGCGTCTTCCATCTTTAGGGAGGTATGGGTTGTCCATCTGTAGCTTATACTTTGCGTTCGTATCTTCTTTATAGTCGATAGAATCAATTAATTTATGTAATTTCTGGTAATCTTCTATGTTGTTTCTTGCTCTCTGTTTTCCCTGCATCTAAGGACGGAGATCGGGGTTAGCTAGACCTAGCTATTCTAGCCTAAATCCTTGCTCCGGCGTCCTTGTTAATGTTGTTCCGAGCTATATTGGTTTTGAATTTGAGTTTTTTGTAATTTGGGTCTAAAGAGTTTGGGTTGGTTTCGATGGATTGCTATTGATCTCTTAATTGGCAATGTCTAGATTTAATGGCTGTGGTTTTTGTATGCTGTTGCTGTGGGTCTGTCACAGCTACTGTCTAGACAGTAGATTTGTTGGAGAAGAGGGCTTCTTGTCCAATTTCTGAAATTGCACAAGACGGCTCTATGTTTTGGAATTAAAAAATATTGTCCATGAACTTCTAGAGATTCTATTTTAAGTTATTTTAATTTTTAAATTTTAATTATATCATTCTAGGAATTTTTGAAATAACACCAGGGACACGATAAAGCATAATATAGGGATTACATTACATAAATATAGTTGCAAGGTAAGATACTAATTAGTACTAAAATGATGGTTACTCGAGGAAAGTGTCATTACATGCCATTTATTAGTAATTATATGATGATGATATAAATTTATCTCTCTGTTTTAAATTTCGTTGCAAATTTGCACTTTATTGTTTATAATTTATACAATTTGGAATAGTGACACTATGTAAGATGAAGATGAACTAGGATATGAAAATCTTTCTTTAATTTCTTTTTATTTTTATAAGTTGTTTTCTAGATTATCTTAAATTTGATGTTAGAATTTATCTATTTACATAATAGGATAAAAAAAATAAAAATCTTCGGCTCAACTTTCCATCCCTACATTTTCTCAGTGCCACGAGAAGTCCTGGCTTCATCCATTCCTGCCTTTTTTAAATTCCTTGCATCCGCAAGGCGTTTTTATGAATCTACCCATGGTGTTGTTCCCACATGAATCTTTGGCCCAACATTTTGGAGGTACATCCATGTGTTGGGTTTCTATGTTGCCTTCTTATTTTTTTAATTTTTTGTTTTCTGCTTAGCCGAGGCCGTTTCTTGCACATCTTTTCTATGGAGTTTTTTTGGGTCATTTTTCTGAGTTTGTATTTATTTGGCCTACAACTGTTTTCCTTTTTACCTTGTTTTCTAATAATCTATATAGATTGTTTGTTTCAAAGAAATCGAATTTCAAATAATATCGGGTTAGTAGTGATATCATTGGCTAATGTCTATAATCTTATGTAGCAGATGATGAGGCAAAGTTTGAAGAGGTCTCTATACCCCACAAAAGATACATCCTAGCTCTTGATTAAAAATACCATCCATGGTAGGAAAGAAGAAACCCACAAAAGGTACATCCTAGTATCTTGAAGTAGCTGCTTGGGCTGGTCTCCCCAACTGTTTCCCGCCCGAGTTCAGCTGACTTGGGCTTTTTATTAATTAATTATTTATTTATTTTTGCTTGAATCATGTAATTTCACGGATTATTGGTTTAGCTTATGGAGGAAGACTTCAAGTTTTGGGGAGAATGCGAACAAATCCACCAGAGGACAATCCCTAATACATGAAAGTAAACCCTTCTCCTCTTTTCATCAATTACGCCTGCTGCCTCCTCGGGTTCCACCGCTTCCAATCGCAGCGACAAAATTCTCTCTAGATTTTGCTGTGATTCTCCGCGGGAGGTTGCATTTCGTCTAGCCGACTAATGGGTTGCCACCAAAGCCACAACCTCGAAGTTCAATTTTTTCCTCCGACATTGTTCTGGCAGGAGAGAGGTGGCGCAACAGTCGGGGATTAAGAAGTAGAATTGCAAACCCCAGTACTCTGTTTCAGGAGTTGATCCTTTTTATTCTCAAGTGAATCTGATTCCTATTCTGGATTTTCTCTTGATTGCAAAGAATTTTGCTGTTCCAATTCGCAATCAAGCACGGGAGACTGGAAACTTGCAGTTGATGCCATAAATATGGTCACATTCTAGCCATGTTTTGAATATGACGTTCTTTTCATTGAATTCGTTTATCAGTTGCAATCACATGTTCACTAAAATTTCTTGATTTTCCATATCAAATCCTAACGGTCCGTGCCCCTTTTCAAGCGTTCTTCTGAAATTTGGGACTAGATTTCCTTGAATTTAAATATCTTTCTTGATTGTAGAGAATTGGAACAGCCACAGAATCTTACAAGATATTCACCGTCTGAAAATTCGAAAGTTACCTACATTCCTATTCTGTTTTTAATAATTTCCCAGTTTAGGAAAATAAATTAATTTACAATCCTTCAAATGGTATTGTAAAAATGGTGGCAACATTCTATTATGTTTGTATTACAAGTTACCATTATAGTTATTTATGCATTTGAATTGTTGGTTGTGAATTATGGGAAATTATAGGAAATAACTCGCTTGATCTTTTATAGTTGTTTATATTATATGCTAGATGCTACATGGTAATGTGTATCATGCTATAATGAATTTTTCTAACATCTTAATGGTATTTTCTAGAAACAACATTACCTATATGTATATATAATGCGTGTGTATATCCTACGATGTAGGTGTAATTTTGCTGTATTCTGTGTCTAGAAATATAATTGGAGACATTATTTTCCCTCTAAAATATTCTTTTTTTTCTCTTCATGTTTATGTTGTGTTGATATTTTCTTTGTTATATAAATTCAATTAGGTTGATATGCCCTAAAAGATTTTGATCAACTCGAAAGATGTTTGAAATGGGAAAAATTCATTACCAGTAGGAAAAATGGAAGTTCTCAAACTGCACTACTTCGTAATATTTTTTTCCCCCTGACTCTTCCGCATCTTTTTTATTTGAATAAGCTTATTATATTCGTAGTCAACTTTTATTTCTTCTCACAATAGTGGTTCTATAAAACACTTGCAGCCACTGGTCTAACAATTGGATATATCCCAACTATTGGTGTTGTCGAAAATCCCGAAACAGATGAGGTAAACATTTCAGATTGTGAAATAATTATTTTGAAAAAGAAAGAAAAGAAAGGCACTGGTCTAACTTCTGGGAAACCTTTTTGCTGCCTATGTATGGCTCTCTACAAAATTAGCATTTTGGACTTATCTCTTGATATGTGGCTTCTGGCTCTATCTATTTCCACCTAAAGTTTATTTGGGTTCCTATTGTTTTGTCATTAGATTGTATACTGTACAAAAAACTTCTAAAATGATGTTATCATTATAGACATGTTTTTGTAACTCAAAAAGAATCTTTGGAGTGTTTAAGTGGAGATTTAGGACATTGTTGATTGAAATATACTTTCCTTAAAGATTCCAAATTGTTATGGACTTTGTTAAAGTCTTCAGGTAGAAATCAACTTAAAGAGGTTTTCCAACTATCGAGTTTCGTTTCCATTTTACTTATACCAATTTCTTTCTTTACTTTCAATTAATCTTAGTTAGCAAAATTAAGTTACTGACAATGAAACAAAATTGATGGCCTTTAATTTTTTGCAGGACATATTGTTACAAAGTGTTTTGCCTAACCGGTCTGTTTTATTGTAGAAAAATGATTGTGGTAAGTTATATATTAAATAATTAATAAGCCAACCTGATTAAATGTAAATTGTGGTTAAGTTTTTATATTGAATGTGAACTTTTTTTGAAATGGTATTGAATATAAACTCAGTATAATCTTTGATTGCTCAATTCCTTGGAAGCATACCCTTTCCCTTTTTCCTACGTTGAATAACCGTTCTAAGTTTCAGGTGATGGAATGGTAAAACAGGATGTTGACCATTGGGTTTGAGTAATGAGTTGAATAGTAGTTACATGTGGGGAATTCTTTGGATTCCATATATCCAACACTTAGCCATTTGCTCTACTAATTTCTTTTGTTGGTGAACGGTTTCAAGAAACTTTAGTTATAGGGTATATTCTACAAATTCAAATTCAGCGCTCTTTAGGAGATATGTAAAACTGATTGATCATGTAAAATGTTGGTAAAAGCAGCTAAACGTATGAACCCGAAGAAATAAAAAAGCTCGGAATGGGAATATTTCTGGTCAATCTTTTGGTTTTCAAGAGTCGAGTGTTGCTAAAGCTTTGATCTTGAGAGTTTGGTAGGTGAAGGTGGTTTTGGAAAGGTGTACAAAAGGTACTATTTGTATAATAAAAACTGCGGCTATTGATTCTATATATTTCTTGAAAATTGGCAGGCACAACTTTTGTTCTGAAGTTGATTTTTAGGTAAATATTTGATTTTAATTGTTGGATATACCCCTTCTTGGACACTTTCTTCATTTTTTCTTGATTTTTGCTGCAGTTTGCTTCAATCTTAGTTCAAAAATTTTGATATTGTTGGGGAGTTTTTTGATTAAGTGAAGATGAATTGATCTTAGCTGTTGGAATGTACCCCTTTTTGGGACACTTCTTCATTTTCTTTTGCTTTTCTATTACTTCAAATAGCATTTTCGAACTCTAAATGTTGACAAGCATATGATAAATAATATCAATGGTCAAATGGAGATGTCAATAACAAAATTTTTTCTGCCATATAGAAAACTATAAAACAGTAATTTCTTTTTTGCATTAGATCTCAGGACTTGGGGAATCTACAAGCCTTTTTAGTACCATCACTTTTTTCCTTCGTTATTTTTTAAGCCACCACCATGTTGAGAAATTTATTAAATATAAAACCAAAACGTACAACTATTAAAATGTGGAATACCATGAATATTATGTGGCCTAATGTGAGACCTCAGGTTAAGACCAACAGAGTGTTTGGCAACTGAGTTAGATTATAATCTGGATTATAATCTGCCACATGGTATCATTTCATTGGTTTCAATTTTTTAAAAAAGTCCAAAAGTAAAGTCAAGTCGCAATTGTTTACTTTTTACAAAAACAACTAATAAAATGATGTCACATCGCAAAAACAATTATATTTATATGCCATGCTGCAGTTGGTGAATCATATAATCCATGGTGAGAGTGAAGAAACTGGAACTTAGTGAAATAGAATCTAAAACTAGGTAATGCTCCTCGAATGGAGACACAACAAAGGCTATGGTGTGAGAGGATGAAGAGAATGATGAGAAAATTTTAGTGGAAATGAGTAGAGTATCTAATTTATGGGTTGATATTTATCGTGTAATTTTTTATTAGAACAATTATTTTTCTCTAATTCATGAGACATTTATGTGTAATTTTTCATTTGAACAATTATGTTTTCTCTAACTCATGGTAAATTTATCACATAATTTTCCAGTAGAATTGCTATGTTTTCTCCACATAGAACAATAATACACGTTGATTTGTTTCGTTTGAACATGAAATAAAGAATTGTCTCCCTTTAAAAAAAGAAAAGAACAGAGAAAAAAGAATCATAAAATTTAATTCTTACAATCCATGTGACTTAATGAGAAGGTATTTTTGAGTTTAAAATTTTTATCTAAAAAAGTTTTGTAAATTTTATATTGATTTTGTTGAGTTTTACAAACATGTCTTATTTCCCGTGGGATTACGGGTATTGTATAAACTGACGTTCAGTAATAAAAATTTGGAGTACATGTCAGTGACCAAAAACCGAAAAGAGCTTCCATTTTATCTTAACGGGTCGGATCACCCAGCCAACCCGCAAAGTAACACTCAAGTCTCGACTCCGGGGTTTCTATGGCTGAACCATTCGATTTTCAAATCAACGTCAATTGTGAACACGATTTCTTTGGATAATCCGCCACTTTGAGGTGATATGTATGATCTTATATTTCCTGGATAATTTCTGTAATCTATAGAGAAAATGGTTCTTTTCCCTTTTTGTTGGTTGACGTTTAGTATTTTCTTTGAGTATTTGTTTAGATTTCTTGTCAATTTCTAATAGAGATGTATAGTGGCATAGTTTGTAGGTTCTTAGAAATTCAAAGTTAGACACTTCGAAATACTAATGAGTTGAAATTTTTGAGACATTGAAAGTTATACACAGAAGATCAACCTTCGTCTCACTTTCCTTTGGAGGTCTTTCAAATCTTGAGCTACGGAAACATGAATTTTTTATTTTACGTTGCTTTCTAGTTATTGAGGGAAAAGCTACAAAATTTTATGTTAAATAGATCAAGGTGAATAAGCCATGCGTGACGTGAGGAAAATAAAACTTTCGAGTAGAATTTTTGGAAGAGGGGAAGCTCCATAACCATAAATAAATGGTTAGAAGTTGCGTACTTGGGCTTGCCTGACAATTTAGTTGGAAGCTTAGATGAGTTACGATATCAGAATGCTTTTCAAGCACATTCATTATTTTAGTCTAGCTCATTAAGCCAACGATTAACTCAGTCAACACAGTTCAGCTTAGTTTGTGAAGTCAATAATTAACTATTCAGGCTCCTGAGTTCATCAAGCAAAGAGCATGTTCATGCTGTCATTTGAACCGGAAAGTCTGTGTAACTTGTAATCTTATACTGCTTTACTGCACACAGTAATGCACACTTTAGCTGTTGGAATTTATGATATAATGCAAATTTAGTAGTAAATATGTTGACTCCCTTCTGATTACATCAATAAGGATATTGGCAGTAAGTAGTAGCATTGAATTGGTCTCAAGTCTTTCATTAAATGGCTTGGCGTCATTTTATTTGTAGCCCTAAACGATGAGCTGGATACGGGTTGTTGATATCCTTAAGATGGAAGGATTCTCAATAAGAATCATAAGACTAGGTGGGAAGTGCAGAAAGGCTTTCAAGGATAACTGATTTGAATTGCTAAAAGGACGATCAAATTTAACCAACTCAAGCTGTTAATCAATCTTTAATGCTCAACCTTCCGATACCCCTGCCCTGCTAACCACTGGCCTTAAGTGATAACAAAGAGGTATATGTCTCACTTTATACTTGCTTATTTAATTAATTGCGGTTCTACTGGGATTTGCAATTGGCCCATCAAAGCTCTTATTTATTAAAAAGAGTCCTTGTTGACCTGTGGGATATCTCTTTACTTCAGGGTTCTGTCAGTTGTGCCTTTGGCACGCAGTTGCTGGATCTCGGTTTCATTGCATGTTATATCCACTGCTCATGTCTTAGTCATCTTCCAATTTTAATTTTTTCCTAGGGTTTGGCTGGTGACCCAAATTGGTAGTCCAACCACTGTGGTAGGCATGCTAGCCCATACTAGTTTTTGTAACTTTGCTGGTTTGGACCGCAATATCCTGATCAGCTACTTATGTGTATAGCTATCACAGAGACTTCTAGGGCCTATCATTTTACTTTGTTCCTTCCATTCAATATGTGTGTTAACTGTGCATAATGCTTTAGTTGACCTTTCAAAATCAGCACTACATATAGCTGTGAGACAGAAGTCTCTTGCAGCCGTAGGTGCTTGTTGCTTTATGCATCAACTAGTAATCTTTGCTTTGAGGGCTTAGATTCTTGAGAAAATTCTTTTTAGCAGGTTGTGCAGTGGGTTTGCACTCCTGCTTTTCTGGAAAGAACAGAGCCCATTTTCTGCCTTTTATCATATCATCCTAGGCATGTATGGTAAAATGCCAAATTGTTAAAGTAGCCATTGATATGGCCAGTTTGGAGCTAATAAAAGATGCATATTATGCCGGTGCACGATCAACTATGCATTTTCACAATAGTTGTGTCTTTTAAGTGTTATAGAAGAATATCTTTCTCCTCTTCACATTCCCAGCAATCAGACTTGTCATTTTCAGCAGTATGTATCAGGTGTCTACACTTTTCAGTGCTTTACACTGCTTCAATATTATATTGAAGTCTGCCTTTATGAAAATTATGATAACTTCTCTGGTGACGTTTTATTTGTTTATTGTTTTCAGATTATTTATTGGTCTATCACAGAGATCTTAATGTCTGGAAACCGCAATGCTATTGTTGCCACTGGCTTATTAGCTTTCGTGGCTGCGGGCTTGGCATTTCCCTTTTACATGGCGTACGTGATTTTTCGTCACTGAATTTGCACACTTACCCGACTGAATTCTATCCATGATTGTTTATTTCTTTACATAGAAATGGTCTATTATATCCAGGTCCAGGTCATCAAGTACACCTGTGATAGATTCATCAAAGCCATTGCCACCACAAGCAACTTTTCGAGGACCTTATATTAATACCGGTTCACGTGATGTTGGACCTGACCATCAAACTTACGCGAAAAAGTAATTTTCATCTCAAAGCAAACTAGTTGGGATTTGCAAGTACATTGGTGACTTGGTCAAGTGCAAGTAAATTAAATTAAGAAAACTTTTGTTCCATCTCCAGTAGGTTGATTTAGAGAGAAGTATGCGGTCAGATCTGGTTTTTTAATGTTTGATTGAGCATTCATTTCTATATGTAAGGATAATATTGTGAAAGGACAAATGAAAACATAAATCATGTATGGTGTCTTTTGAGTGTAATAATATAGAAGTTACAGTGTATAACTTGTGAGGGAAAAGAAGGTTGAATTATGTATGTTATAAAATATGTTGCAGATCTCCTCTGATCCATAAGCTTAGTGCTCACCGACTCCAATGTGATCAGTTTGCTCATCATGTGCATTCTCCCTCATCACCCTTCTCGTGCACAGCCCACTGGCAACTAATTTGTTAAAAAATAGCAAAAGAATTTTTATATACTTTTTTAATGATTATTTCAGGGCATAAAACTGCATTTTCTTGTGAAGAGAAGTTTGTTGATTTGTAACAATTCAAAACACAGCATGTCCAATAAATTGATTAATTTCACACGTTGTCTGAATTTACTTAGCTATCACAATGTGACCATGTTTCATAACTTGATGAATGTTTCGAAGTGGTTCAAGTTGTGTAAGTCGACTAACACGTATGTATAAATTTTTTAGAAGCAATAATAAAAGTTACAAATGTCAAAAATCTAATATGAATAGTACCACAAAACTACAAGTTGTAAGTAGCACTCGCCCAGGCGGCGGTGGAATTACACTAACTCACCCAGGCGGCGGTGGAATTACACTAACTCAATGTCAATGAGTTGGAGTTCATTTTCATTTATTAGACAAGGAATTAAAGGATCCAATCGCCACCTATACTCATGCTAAGCACCAGATACCATATAGCATAATTTCATGAAACAAGCTCAAGCTCCAGCACCCCATAGCCATGGCCATCATCACGGTCGCTGCCGCCACAGGCCACCACCAACATCAGCACCACCATCACGGCCACCAGCATGCTCCTGCACCCAATGGTCTACGAAAGCAAATTACTATCCATGTAACACAAGAATTTGCATTAACACAAGGCTTATTGATTTCTTGATGCAATGTAATGTAATGAATTATTTCACCTTATGGAAAAGAAGTGTTATGTTTGGCTATTTTTGCTGCTAATCTTATGAGATTCCTTCCAGAAAAAGGGTAAAAAGTTCACTTAAACTTGAACATTAAGTTACAAGAAAATGAAATGCGTGCTTGAAACAATGAACACCGAATTTTTTCTGTGTTTAATTTCCAAGAAGCAGTAAGATTGAGTAGAACGAGTAACTGATTGAGTTATATTCTTACTTAGTGGATGATAAATGAGTTCCATGCGATGCGAGATCTGATGAGTTACTATTTTAACTTCTTGAGTCGTCTAATCGATTATTGCATTAGCATCAAAGTAAAGATGCTTAATCTTGAACGTGCCTTTTCTTACAGTTGCCACATCATCAATAGTTAAGCCCACCCGACATTCATGGTTTGAGTACAATGAATCACATTAGCTTCCTAACTACTACATAATTATCATGTAATAAAAACAAAATAAACCCAAGACGAAATAGAATTAAGTTCATGCAACCCCATCAAACAACATGTAGAATATAATTGCGGAATTAAAGTGAGAACACCCGACGTAACGTGGTAAAACCCCTAAAAGAAAATCCACAGGCCCCCTTGCCCACTGGAAAACAATTCACTATAAAGATAAT
>CAVNYN010287475.1:0-35299 GCA_963692815.1 Nyctanthes arbor-tristis | reverse complement strand
CTAAGAGCAAATAATTTTCGTAGGCATTCATTTTTCTTGACATGCTTGTGCATTGACAACAATTATTTATGGCAGAGCATGGCATGGAAACGCCGATCAAAACTTCATGAGAGTTTGAATTAGTAGAGACAATTGTTTAAGCTGCCTCAATAAGATATAAGATAAGCTTAAAATTTTGATTAAGTATTGGAAATACGTTGTTTAGAAAAAAATCGATAATCAATACATAATTACGATAGGAAAGTAAGAGACATTATAAGCTAACATTCATAGTGCATCTTCAGTACAAGATATTGAAGCACATATGCCTTATACGTCATTTATTCTACCTATTAAGAGATTAATTAAGATTGGCCTCTTGGTAGAGCTTGAACTGGTTTTCCTTGAGAATCCTGTTAGATGTTTATATATCAATATCGTATATTTAATTGTTTCTGTTGTAAGTAATCTTAGCATTCACTTTTGTTTTCTAACAAATCCTTTGTACGCAAAACAATTTGTGATTTGTAGTGATTATTTGACTCATAGAAATCAGATATAGCCATTGAAATACAAGCATGAATAGTTTTCCCAATCCAAGACCCCATATCGACTATAACTCCAACTTCGGTTTCTTCGATAACATTGTCATCATATGGTAAACTAATGAGATCAACACGAGTTAAAAGGCCAAAGAAAAGGAAGAATATGAGATTAGAACGATTATAATCTCTATGAAATTTTGCCATTTTGTCTTCTCGACCGGATTACTGTAAATATTGCCCGTGTTTTTATAAACGCTTTAGCGTTGACAAATCAAACAGAATAAAGACTTGGAACTAATATACATAGTTAGAATATGCATGATTCATTATATTGTCAACAATATATACTGGTATCATATTAACTTTTTTTTTTTAAAAAAACAGATCGGAAGAGCGTCTATTATAGCAGTACTATGCGCATAGATATTTATCCTATTAAAACAAGATGTCAAGAAAATCAACAATACAAACACTCATATTAACATCTTAACCTAGCCTTCTAACCAAATAGACTAGGCCTCATGGATACCATATTAATTATTAATGCAAGTAATAACAAATTAGGAGAGCAAGTATTTTTTGATTACCGACGCATTTAATGACCGGTTTGTTAATTAATTGGCTTGTATAGAAACTTCACGTGACATTATTTCGTTTGACCATTTCTCTCCCTTTTTTTTTTTTTTTCATTAGACCATTTCTTTGAAAAAAGTTGAGAGACATTTAACATTTTTCAATATTTTGGAAAATAGACGTGTCAAAGTTTATAAATCAATAGCCAAACACATTGTGAGTTTCTTGGAAAGACTCATTTTCAAGTAAAACAAACCTCGTTGCATGACCTATAATGTTCATTGAATGCATGTCATTATTAAGAAAAGTATTTTTCTTTTTTCCTTTCATTTTCTTCCCTTATGTTTTGAAACTAATTAATAAGCTTCAAGAAATATAAAAAGTGATCAATAATAAGAATTGTCAGGCTTTTCTATACTTCATTAATTCTTCTTCAATTAAGAATAAGTGCTAGTCAATACCACCTCAATTGGCTAGGAATCAGTTGTCAACCCAGCTTAGGTGGGTTCATATTTTGGGATTATATATACCTGATTTATAAGTGGTTAGACGAGACTTAGTCATCTATATACAAGATAGATTCCAATTATAGTCAAATAGAGGTGATGAATTTTAAAACTAGACTGCAATATTGGAAAGTTGTATAATTATATCTTAAGTAAGCTCTATATGTTCACATAAAATTTCCATTTGTAGGTCAAGCTTGAGCTCAAGTTGTAAAGAACACTCCTTATCAGGACGAAATCTTGAGTTCGAGTTTATACCTGAAATTCTCCAACCGTATAAAAAAAAAAAAATTTCCTCGTGTAAATCAAAATACATTTGTCTGTTCCCATTAATGTCCAATATTTTTGGACAGCCTAAACGTAAATTTGCACAGTAAAAAGATGTCAAATGAATAGCAGTCGAGTTTATTTCATGGATTCATCAAAATCCTACCAGTCTACCACCGTGGAGGATTTTCATAATTTTTCTCTTAAGTATTTTTTCTCCCAATAAGCGAACATTTACAATTTTTTTTTTGTATATATGACTTATTATATAATATAAGTGGACTTTTTTCAGCATAAATGGCATTTTCTTTTTTTAATTATAAGCAAGTAATTTAAATTTCTAAATAAGTTAAATTTTTAAGTTTAGTGATTCATATATATATATATATATATATATGAAAAATTTTATTTTGTCCACGCATACATGTTATTATACATGCGTGCAATACGTGGCACAAGCATGCATAATAACATATATGCATGTAGGCAAAATAAAATTACTGATATATATATACAGTGGCGGAGTCAGGATGATTATTTAACAGAGGCACAACTTAAATCTAATTCCTTTCATGAATAAATTTGAATAAATAAAAAATTATATATATTGAATTTTATTCACTTTGGGATTCCACATAGCGAAAACATTATCATTTTCATAAAATAGATACATATTTACTACACATAACTTCATAAAATTACTTGTATAAAAAATCATAAAATTATTTCAAACAACAAATTTCCGAATTACATCGGCCAACTAGCTTTTGTAATTTGAAATTTCAATCTAAAGTAAAATTTCTAATTCATGTCACTTAACAATCTAAACTTTTTTAACTCAAACAAATCATGCATTAGAAAATTAATATTTAAACCACAAAAGAGGGAAAAAGCCTCAAATGCCAAAAAAAGAAAAATTAATGGGGTCCAGTGCCCCCATAGGACCCCATGTGGCTCTGCCACTTTATACACACACACACTAGTAACGTACGTGTGATGCACGTATTTCATTTCATATTTAGTATAAATTCGCGTAGAATTTGTTATGTAGAATATGTTAGTGATATTATACATCAAATTAACATTAACAATATTTGCTTTAATAATAAATTAAAGTAAAGAACATGCATAACATATCTTGATTTATTTGACAACCTTGAGGACATTATGATATAACACTCAATATTGACAACAATTTGCTAAAAATCAACCATGTCAAAGAAACATTACAGATTGCACAAAGAATGGGAAGAAATTTTAAATCATCCTTGTGGAAGACAGCATTAAAATTAATACATCTATACACATTTTCTATGAAAGAACAAAATTCTGATGCCTTCCTAGAAATTTGGTGACAAATTGGCCATATAGATCCTACTAGGCTCATTATGCTACATCCGCTAGTACCTTCATTTAAAAAGATTTGAATATGCGTTCGAATGAGACACGATCAAGGTTCTTCAAGCAATGATGACTAATGATATAACTTAAACATAGAGTATATATTCACAAACACTTTTCTACTAAGTCAAAATGTTAGCTAAATGCCTCTAAAATTTTGTGATTGAACAACATGTAGATCAAATGGGCGGAACAAGAATGCTTCAACCCCAATATACTTGGAGTTTTAATCTAGGAAAGCTCAATCAATCACCTGACTGATTTCGCATTAAGTTATTGGAGCTGATTCTAATGCACTTAAACTAACACAATTACAGTAAGAGAAACTAAAAATCTGAATTTTAGAGTGGACAAGTACACGCTAGGTACATTACTTTCGGGTTACACACATAATTCCTTATAGTAAAAGCAAATTGGGCGTTACGCCATAAAATCAAAGACATGCAGCGATCATTTTGTTGCAAGTACGTTCATTCACGTTTATGCAAGGGGGAGTTATGATCTATTCATGATGGGGAGAATGTTTGATGAGTTTAAAAGTGAAGACAACGTAATCTGGAACACCTACTTGAAGCATCTTTTTTTGTGTGGAGAGTTCTACACAGTAGAGGGGTTATTTAGGCACATGGAAGTGATTGGTACTAGAGCAGGCAAGTACATGCAAGGTGCATTTCTTTCAGGTTACACACACATGATTTCTTATAGTAGAAGTAAATCGCAGTACGCAATAAAATTAAAGACATGCAGCGATTCTTTTGTTGCAAGTGTGTTCGTTCACGTTTATGGAAGGGAGATCTATGATATATTCATGATGGGGAGAAGGTTTGATGAGTTTAAAGGTCAAAACAACGTAATCTAGAATAGCTACTTGAAGCATCTTTTCTTGTGTGGAGAATTCAACACGGAAGAGGGGTTATTTGGGCAAATGGAAGTGAATGGTATTAGAGTGGGCAAATACACGCAGGGTATATTGTTTTCGGGTTACACATACATGATTCCTTATTGTAGAAGTAAATTGTGCTTACGTAATAAAATCTAAGACATGCAGCGATACTTTTGTTGCAAGTGCGATCGTTCACGTTTATGGATAGGGGAGTTAGGATACATTCATGATAGGGAGAATGTTTGATGAGTTTAAAGGTCAAGACAACATAATCTGAAACAGCTACTAGAAGCATATTTTCTTGTGCGGAGAGTTCAACACGGCAGAGGAGTTATTTAGGTACATGGAAGTGATATTAGAGTGGACAAGTACACGCTAGGTATGTTACTTTCGAGCTAGACACACATGATTCCTTAGAGTAGAAGTAAATTGTACTTATGCAACAAAATCGAAGACATGCAGCAATCCTTTTGTTGCAAGTGCGTTCATTCACGTTTATGGAAGGGGGAGTTATAATCTATTCATGATGGAGAGAATGTTTGATGAGTGTAAAGGTCAAGGCAATGTAATCTCGAACAGCTACTTAAAGCATTTTTTCTCGTGTGTAGAGTTCAACACGGCATAAGGGTTATTTAACCTCATGGAATTGGTTGGTATTAGAGTAGACAAGCACGCACTAGGTACATTTCTTTCGGGTTATACACACATGATTCCTTATAGTAAAACTAAATTGTGCTTACGCAATAAAATCGAAGACATGCAGCAATCCTTTTGCTGCAAGTGCTTTCATTCACGTTTATGGAAGGGGGAGTTATGATCCATTCATGATGGAGACAATGTTTGATAAGTTTAAAGGTCAAGACAATATAATCCGAAACACCTACTAGAAGCATATTTTCTAGTGTGGAGAGTTCAACATGACAGAGGAGTTATTTAGGCATATGGAAGTGACTAGTATTAGAGTGGAATAGTACACACTAGGCACGTTGCTTTCAGGCTAAACACACATGATTCCTTAGAGTAGAAGTAAATTGTACTTACGCAATAAAATCGAAGGCATATAGGGATCCTTTTGTTACAAGTGTGTTCGTTCACGTTTATGGAACGGAGAGTTATGATCGATTCATTATGGGAAGAATGTTTGATTAGTTTAAAGGTCAAGACAATGTAATCTGGAACACTTACTAAAAGCATATTTTCTTGTGTAGAGAGTCCAACAAGGTGTAAGGGTTATTTAGGCTCATGGAAGTGAGTGGTATTAGAGTAGACAAATACATGCTAGGTACGTTACTTTCGAGTTACGCATATATGATTCCTTATAGTAAAAGCAAATTGTGCTTAAGCAATAAAATCGAAGACATGCAGCGATCAATTTGTTGCAAATGCGTTCGTTCACGTTTATGGAAGGGGGACTTATGATCTATTCATGATGTGGAGAATTTTTGATGAGTTTAAAGGTTAAGACAACATAATCTGGATCACCTACTTGAAGTATCTTTTCTTGTGTGGAGAGTGGAGAAGTACATGCTAGGTACATTGCTTTCAAGCTCGACAGACAAGATTCTTTGGAGTTGAAGTAAATTTTACTTACGCAATAAAATCGAAGACATGTAGTGATTTTTTTGTTGCAAGTGTATTCGTTCACGTTTATAGAAGGGGGAGTTATGATCTATTCATGATGGTGAGAATGTTTGATGAGTTTAAAGGTCAAGGTAACGTAATCTGAAACACCTAGTAAAAGCATCTTTTCTTATGTGGAGAGTTCAACAGGGCATAATGGTTATTTAGGCTCTTGGAAGTCACTGGTATTAGAGTGGACAAGCACACACTAGGAACGTTGCTTTCAGGTTAGGCACACATGATTCTTTATAGTAAAAGCAAATTGTGCTTATGCAATAGAATTGAAGACATACATCGATCCTCTTGCTACAAGTGCATTCGTTCAAGTTTATGGAAGGGGGAGTTATGATCTACTCATGATGACGAGAATGTTTGATGAGTTTAAAGGTCAAGACAATATAATATGGAATACCTACTTAAAGCATCATTTCTTGTGGAGAGTTTTGCACAGCAGAGGGGTTATTTAGGCGTATAGAAATGACTGGTATTAGAGTGGGCAAGTACACGCAAGGTACATTGCTTTCAGGTTACACACATGATTCCTTATAGTAGAAGTAAATTGTGCTTATGCAATAAAATCGAAGACACGCAGCGATCCTTTTGTTGCAAGTGCATTCGTTCACGTTTATAGAAGGGGGAGCATTGATCCATTCATAATGGGGAGAATATTTGATGAGTTCAAAGGTCAAGACAATGTAATTCAAAACACCTGTTGGAAGCATATTTTCTTGTGTGGAGAATTCAACACGACAAAGAGCTATTTAGGCGCATGGAATTGACTGGCATTAGAGTGGACAAGTACACACTAGGTACGTTGCTTTCGGGCTAGACATACATGATTTCTTAGAGTAAAAGTAAATTGTACTTACGTGATAAAACTGAAGACATGCAGCGATCATTTTGTTGCAAGTGTGTTCGTTCACATTTATGGAAGGGAAAATTGTGATCTATTTAGGATGTGGAGAATGTTTGATGAGTTTAAAGGTCAAGACAACGTAATCTGGAACACCAATCTGGAGCATCTTTTCTTGTGTAGAGAGTTCAGCACGACAGACGGGTTATTTAGGCTCATGGAATTTGTTGGTATTAGAGTGGACAAGTACACGCTAGGTATGTACGTTATTTTTGGGCTACACATATGATTCCTTATAATAGAAGTAAATTGTGCTTATGCAATAAAATCAAAGACATGCAGCGAAGCTTTTGTTGCGAGTGTGTTCATTCATGTTTACGGAAAGAGGAATTATGTTCTATTCATGATGGGGAGAGTGTTTGATGATTTAAGAGGTCAAGACAACGTAATCTGGAACACCTATTTGAAGCATCATTTCTTGTGTAGAGAGTTCAGCACGGCAGAGAAGTTATTTAGGCACATGGAAGTGATTGGTATTAGAGTGGACAAGTACACGTAAGGTACATTGCTTTCGGGGTACACACTTATGATTCCTTATGGAGGAAGTAAATTGTGCTTACGCAATAAAATCGAAGACATGAAGTGATCTTTTTGTTGCAAGCATGTTTGTTCACGTTTATGGAAGAAAGAATTATGACCCATTCATGATGAGGAGAATGTTAGATTAGTTTAAAGGCCAAGACAACGTAATCTGAAACACCTACTTGATGTATCTTTGCTTGTGTGGAAAGTTTAACACGGTAAAGGGGTTATTTAGGCACATAGAAGTGACTGGTGTTAGAATGGGCAAGTACACACAAGGTACATTGCCTTCGGGTTACACACACATGACTCTATATAGTAGAAGCAAATTGTACTTACACAATAAAATCAAAGACATAGAGCGATCCTTTTGTTGCAAGTGCCTTTGTTCACATTTATAGAAGGGCGAGTTATGATATATTCATGATGAGGTGAATGTTTGACGAGTTTAATGGTCAAGACAATGTAATCTGGAACACCTACTTGAAGCATCTCTTCTTGTATGGAGAGTTCAACACGACAGAGGGGTTATTTAGGCACATGGAAGTGACTGGTATTGGGGCGGGCAGGTGCACGCAAGGTACGCTGCTTCCTGGTGACACACACATGATTTCTTGTAGTGGAAGTAAATTGTGCTTACTTTTGTTGCAAGTGCATTCGTTTACGTTTATGGAAGGAGGAGTTATAATCTATTCATGATGGGGAGAATGTTTGATGAGTTTAAAGGTCAAGACAGCATAATCTGAAACACCTACATGAAGCATCTTTTCTTGTGTGGAGAGCTCTACATGGCAGATGGGTTATTTAGGCACATAGAAGTGACTGGTAATAGAGTGGGCAGGTACGAATAGGGTACGTCGCTTTCGAGTTATACATATATCATTTCTTTTAATTGAAGGCAATTGTGCTTACGCAATAAAATCGAAGACATACAGTGATCCTCTTGTTGCAAGTGCGTTCGTTCACGTTTATAGAAGGGGGAGTTATGATCTATTCATGATTAGGAGAATGTTTTATGAGTAATGGTCAAGACAACATAATTGAAAATCCCTACTTGAAGCTTGTTTTCTTGTGTAGAGAGTTCAACACGGCGGAGGGTTTATTTAGGCTCATGGAAGTGACTGGTATTCGAGTAGGCAAGTACACGCTAGGCACGTTGCTTTTGCGTTACACATATATGATTCCTTATAGCAGAGTAGATTGTGCTTACGCGATAAAAATGAAGATATTTAGCGGGCTTTTTGTTGTAAGTGCGTTCATTCATGTTTATGGAAGGAGAGTTACGATCTATTCATGACGAAGAGAATGTTTGATGGGTTTAAAGGTCAAGGAAACGTAATCTGGAACACTTATTTGAAGCATCTTTTCTTATATGGAGAGTTCAACGCGGCAGATGAGTTATTTAGGCACATCGAACTGATTTGTATTATAGTGGGCAAGTACATGCAAGGTACGCTACTTTCGGGTTACACATATAGTTCCTTATAGTAGAAGTAAATTGTGCTAACGCAATAAAATCGAAGACATGTAGCGATCCTTTTGGTGCAAGCGTGTTCGTTCAAGTTTATGGAAGGAGAAGTTATGATCTATTCATGATGGGGAGAATGTTAGATTTGTTTAAAGGTCAAGATAACATAATCTGGAATACCTACTAAAAGTATCTTTTCTTGTATGGAGAGTTCAACATGGCAGAGGGGATATTTAAGCATATGGAAGTGACTGGCATTAGAGCAAGTATATGCAAAGTCCATTGATTTCAGGTTACACACACATGATTCCATATAGTAGAAGGAAATTGTGCGTACACAATAAAATCACAGACATGCATCGATCCTTTTATTGCAATCGCGTTCGTTCACGTTTATGGAAGGGGGAGTTATAATCTATTCGTGATGAGAGAATGTTTGATGAGTTTAAGGTCAAAACAGCGTTATCCGGAGCACCTACTTGAAGTATCTTTTCTTGTGTGGAGAGTTCAACTAGGGATGGCAATAGGACGGCCCGATACCCGTAAGTACCCACCCTGAACGGGGCGGGTACAGGGTGAAAGATTTCGCCCCGAAGTCTTAACGGGTCGGGGTTGGGTATTGGCTGCCCCGACCCCATAACCAATTCTTTTGTTTTTTTTTTTTGGAAAAAAAATTTATATCTTAGTAGTGAGTTGGTGAGGGTTTGATTCTAGATACCCAAGATGGACACAATAAACCTTACTCATTCCTACTAGTACCTTTTTTTTAAAATTTTTAACTAACCTTAATAATTAATTCATTCAAAATTTGAGTTTTCTTAAAATAAAAAAACTAATTTAAAGACAAACCAAATCCTGTCCCTAAATCAACTCCCCTCTTCATCTCTATCTCTATCCAACTCGAACCCTTTCAACTTCAAATCTCTACTAGTCTACCCAATCCCTAAGTCTCCACCGCCGCGCCGCACCTTTCTTTTTTTTTTTAAGGATTTGTTCCCTTAACGGGGCAGATAACGGGTAATTTTTTCGTACCCGCCCCGAACCCTATTCGATCGGGTACGAAGTGGGGATTTCCTTAACGGGGAGGGGGTGGGGGTAGGGGAAGGCATACCCGCCTCAAACCAGCTCCGTTGCCATCCCTGAGTTCAATACGTCTTAGGGGCCATTCAGGCATATAGAAGTGAATGATATTAGAGCGAGCAAGTACACGCAAGGGACGTTGCTTTCAGATTACACACACATGATTTCTTATAGTAGAAGTAAATTGTGCTTATGCAATAAAATCAAAGATGTGTGACGATCCTTTTGTTGCAAGTGAGTTAATTCACGTTTATTGTAGGGGGAGTTATGATTTATTCATAATGTGGAGAATTTTTGATGAGTTTAAAGGTCTAGACAACGTAATCTAGAGCATCTACCTGAAGCATCTTTTCTTGTGTGGAAAGTTCAACACAACAGAGGGATTATTGGGCATATAGAAGTGACTGATATTAGAGTGGACAAGTACACGCTAGGTATGTTGCTTTCGGGTTACACACACATGATTTCTTGTTGTAGTAGGCAATTGTGCTTATGTAATAAAATCAATGTAATAAAATCAAAGACATGCAAAGATCCTGTTATTGCAAATGCGTTCGTTCACATTTATGGAAGGGGGAGTTATGATCTATTCATGATTAGAAGAATGTTTGATGAGTGTAAAGGTCAAGATAATGTAATCTGAAAAACTTACTGGAAGTATATTTTCTTGTGTGGAGAGTTCAACATGGCTAAGGGGTTATTTAGGCACATGGAAGTGACTAGTATTAGAGTAGGCAAGCACAAGCTGGGCACGTTGCTTTCGGGTCGCGCACACATGATTCCTTATAGTTGAGTAATTTGTGCTTACGTAATAAAAACGAAGATGTAGAGCAGCCGTTTTGTTGCAAGTGCGTTCGTTCACGTTCATGGAAGGAGGAATTATCAAAGTGTTTGGCAGCTATTTGATAATTTGGGTTGATTATAATCTACTACGTGACATCATTTTATTGATTGATTTTTGTAAAAAGTAAAAAATTGTGGCTTGTCTTTTACTTTTTGACTTTCTGAAAAAAGTAAAACCAATGAAATGATACCGTGTGACCGATTATAATCAAAATTGATTATAATCAAGTTGCCAAACACTTTGTATGATCTATTCATGATGATGAGAATGTTTGATGAGTTTAAAGGTCAATGCAACGTAATCTGAAACACTTACTCGAAGTATATTTTCTTGTGTGGAGAGTTCAACAAGGCAGATGGGTTATTTAGATACCTCCAAGTGATTGGTATTAGAGTGGACAAGTACATGCAAGGTACGTTGCTTTCGGGTTACAAACACATGATTCTATACAGTAGAAGTAAATTGTGCTTACTCAATAAAATCGAAGACATGCAGTGATCTTTTTGTTGCAAGTGCATTCGTTCATGTTTATGGAAGGGGGAGTTATGATCTATTCGTGATGGGGAGAATGTTTGAAGAGTTTAAAGGTTAAGACAACGTTATCTGGAACACCTACTTGAAGTATATTTTCTTGTGGGGAGAGTTCAGCACGACAAAGGGATACTTTAGGCACATAGAAGTGACAGGTATTAATGCGTTGCTTTCAGGTTACGCACACATGATTCTTTATAGCACAAGTAAATCCTGCTTACCTAATAAAATCGAAGACATGCAACGATTTTTTTGTTGCAAGTGCATTCGTTCACGTTTATGGAAGAGGGAGTTATGATCTATTCATGATGTGGACAATGTTTAATGAGTTTAAAGGTCAAGACAACATAATTTGGAACACTTACCTGAAGCATCTTTTCTCGTGTGAAGAGTTCAGAGGAGTTATTTAAGCGCCTGGAAGTAACTGATATTATTGTCGACAACTACACACTAGCTACATTGCTTTCGGGTTAAACACACATTATTCCTTATAGTAGAAGGTAATTGTCCTTACGTAATATAATCGAAGACATGTTGCAATCCTTTTGTTGCAAGTGCGTTCGTTCACATTTATGGAATGGAGAGCTATGATCTATTCATGATTGGGAGAATGCTTGATGAGTGTATAGGTCAAAACAACGTAATCTGGAAAACCTAATTGAAGCATCTTTTCTTGTGTAGAGAGTTCAACACGGCAGAGAGGTTATTTAGGTGCATAGAAGTGACTCGTATTAGAGTAGGCAAGTACACGCTAGGCACATTGCTTTTGGCTAACATACACATGATTCGTTATAGTAGAGTAAATTGTGCTTACATAATAACAACGAAGATATACAGCGGACCATTTGCTGCAAGTGCACTCATTCACATTCATAGAAGGGGGAGTTATGATCTTTTCATGATGGAGAGAATGTTTGATGAGTTTAAAGATCAAGGTAATGTAATCTGGAACACCTACTTGAAACATCTTTTTTTGTGTGGAGAGCTCTGCATGGCACAGAGGTTATTTAGGCTCATGGAAGTGACTGGTATTAAAGTGGGTAGGTATGCACAGGGTACGTCGCTTTTGAGTTACACACACATCATTTCTTGTAATTGAAGGCAATTGTGCTTCGCAATAAAATCGAAGACATGCATCGATCCTTTTGTTGCGAGTGGTTTCGTTCACGTTTATGGAAGGGGGAGTTATGATCTATTCATGATTGGGAAAATAATGAGTGTAATGGTCAAGACATCATAATCTGAAACCCCTACTTGAAGCATTTTTTCTTGTGTGGAGAGTTCAACACGGCAGATGGGTTATTTTGGTGCATGGAAGCGATTGGTATTCGAGTAGGTAAGTACACAATAAAAATGAAGATATATAGCAGTCTTTTTGTTGCAAGTGCGTTCGTTCACGGTCATGGAAGGGCAGTTATGATCTATTCATGACGAAGAGAACGTTTGATGGGTTTAAAGGTCAAGACAACGTAATCTGGAACACTTACTTGAAGCATCTTTTCTTGTATGGAAAGTTCAACACGGCAGAAGGGTTATTTAGGCACATGGAACTGATTGGTATTCGAGTGGGCAAGTGCACACAAGGTACGTTGCTTTCAGGTTACACACATATGGTTCCTTGTAGTAGAAGTAAATTGTGCTTACACAATAAAATCAAAGACATGCAGCGATCCTTTTGCTGCAAGCGTGTTCGTTCACGTTTATGGACGGGGAAATCATGATCTATTCATGATGGAGAGAATGTTAGATTATTTTAAAGGTCAAGATAACGTAATCTGGAACACTTACTAGAAGTATCTTTTCTTGTGTGGAGAGTTCAATACGGCAGAGAGGTATTTAGGCACATAGAAGTGACTGGCATTAGAGTAGGCAAGTATAAGCAAGGTACCTTGCTTTCAGCTTACACACACATGATTCCATATAGTAGAAGTAAATTGTGCGTACACAATAAAATCGCAAACAAACATTGATCCTTTTGTTGCAACTGCATTCATTCACGTTTATAGAAGGGGGAGTTATAATCTATTTGTGATGAGGAGAATGTTTGATGAGTTTAAAGGTAAAAAAAACGTCATCTGGAACACCTACTGAGAGGCCATTTAGGCATATGGAAGTGACTGATATTAGAATAGGCAAGTACACGCAAGGTACGTTGCTTTTGAGTTACATGTACATTATTCCTTATAGTAGAAGTAAATTGTGCTTACTCAATAAAATCGAAGACATGTCCTTCTGTTGCAAGTGCGTTAGTTCACGTTTATGGTAGGGGGAGGTATGATTTATTCATGATGTGGAGAATTTTTTATGAGTTTAAATGTCTAGACAACGTAATCTAGAACATCTACTTGAAGCATCTTTTCTTGTGTCCAAAGTTAAACACATCAGAGGGGTTATTTGGCACATGGAAGTAACTGATATTAGAGTGGACAAGTACACGCTAGGTATGTCGCTTTTGGGATACACACACATAATTTGTTATTGTAAAAGGCAATTGTGTTTATGTAATAAAATCAAAGACATGCAGCGATTCTGTTGTTGCAAGTGCGTTCGTGCACGTTTGTAAAGGTCAAGACAACGAACAAAGTGTTTGACAACTTTGATTATAATCAATTTTGATTATAATCGGCCACACGGCATCATTTCATTGGTTTCACTTTTTTCAAAAGTTAAAAAGTTAAAGTCAAGCAGCAATTTTTTACTTTTTACAAAAATCAATCAATAAAATGATGCTACGTATCAGATTATAATTAACCCAAATAATCAAATGGCTACCAAACGCTTTGATAATTCCCCATTCCATGAACGTGAATGAAGGCACTTGCAACAAAAGGCTGCTGTACATCTTCACTTTTATTGCGTAAGCACAATTTACTCTATTATAAGGAATCATGTGTGTGTTACCGGAAAGCAACGTGTCCAGCTTGTACTTGCCTATACTAATACCAGTCACTTTCATGTGCCTAAATAATCCCTCAACCGTGTTGAACTATCCACATAAGAAAAGATGCTTCCAGAAGGCAAGTACACGCTAGGCACGTTGCTTTCGGATAACACACACATGATTTGTTATAGTAGAGTAAATTGTACTTATGCAATAACAACAAAGATATACATCGGACCTTTTGCTGCAAGTGCATTCATTCATGTTCATGGAAGGAGGAGTTATGATCTATTCATGATGGGGAGAATGTTTGATGAGTTTAAAGATCAAGGTAATGTAATTTGGAACACCTACTTGAAGCATCTTTTCTTGTGTGGAGAGTTCAACACGGCATAAGGGTTATTTGGACACATAGAAGTGACTGGTATTAGATGAGAAAGTACAACTAAGGTACGTTGCTTTCGGGTTACACACACGATTCCTTATAGTAGAAGTAAATAGTGCTTACGCAATAAAATCGAAGACATGTAGCGATCCTTTTGTTGCAAGCGAGTTCATTCACGTTTATGGAAGAGAGAGTTATGATCTATTCATAATGGGGATTATGTTAGATTAGTTGTAATCTGGAACACTGACAAGAAACATCTTTTCTTGTGTGGAGAGTTCTACCCAACAGAAGGTATCTAGGTGCATGATAGTGAATGGTATTAGAGTGGACAAATACTCGCTAGGTATGTTGCTTTCATGGTACACACTCAGGATTCCTTAAAATAGAAGGAAATTGTGTTTACACAATAAAATTGAAGAGATGCAGCGATACTTTTGTTGCAAGGGCGTTCATTCACATTTACAAAAGGGGGAGTTATGATCTATTCACGATGACGAGAATTTTTGATGAGTTTAAAGGTCAAGAAAGCGTAATTTGGAACACCTACTTGATGTATCTTTCCTTTTGTGGAGAGTTCAACACAGAAAATGAGTTATTTAGGTACATAGAAGTGACTGGTGTTAGAGTGGGCAAGTACACGCAAGGTACGTTGCCTTCGGGTTACACATACATCTCTCCATATAGGAGAAGTAAATTGTGCTTACACAATAAAATCGAAGACATACATCGATCCTTTTGTTGCAAGTACGTTCGTTCACGTTTATGGAAGGGGGAGTAATGATTATTCGTGATGGGGAGAATATTTGATGAGTTTAAAGGTCGAAACAACGTAAAGTGGAAAACCTCTTGAAGCATCTTTTCTTGTGTGGAGAGTTCAACATAGCAGAGGGGTTATTTAGGCACATGGAAGTGACTGGTTTAAGAGTGGGAAATTACACGCAAGGTATGTTTCTTTCGGGTTGCACACACATGATTCCTTAGAGTAGAAGTAAATTATGCTTATGCAATAAAATCAAATACATGCAGCGATCCTTTTGTTGTAAGCGCCTTCATTCACGATTTTGGAAGAGGGAGTTATGATCTATTCAGGATGGAGAATAATGTTAGATTAATTTAATGGTCAAGACAACATAATCTAGAACACCTACTTGAAGCATCTTTTCTTATGTGGTTAGTTCAACATGACAGAGGGGTTATTTTGGCACATCGAAGTGACTAGTATCAGAGTGAACAGGTACACGCTAGGTAGGTTGCTTTCAGTTTTCACACACATGATTACTTATAGTAGAAGTAAATTGTGCTTACACAATAAAATCGAAGACATGCAGCGATTTTTTTGTTGCAAGTATATTCGTTCCGTTTATAGAAGAGGGCGTTATGATCTATTCATGATGGGGAGAATGTTTGATGAGCTTAAAAGACAAGACAACGTAATTTGGAATACCTACTTGAAGCAACTTTTCTGATGTAAAGAGTTCAACGAGGCATAACCATGAAAGTGACTGGTATTGGAGTGGACAAGTACAGGCCAGGTACGTTGCTTTCAGGTTAAACATACATAATTTCTTATAGTAGTAGTAAATTGTGTTTACGCAATAAAATTGAAGACATGCAGTGATCCTTTTATTGCAAGCAGGTTCATTCACGTTTATGGAAGGGGGAGTTATGATCTTTTCCTGATTCGGAGAATGTTTGATGAGTTTAAAGGCCTAGACAATGTAATCTGGAACACCTACTTGAAGCATCTTTTCCTGTGCACACAGTTCAACACGACAGAAGTGTTATTTTGGCACATGGAAGTGACAGGTATTAGAGTGGAAAAGTACACACTAGTTATGTTGCTTTTGGGTTACACGTACATGAAAGTAAGTCCGAAACTAGTCACTAATGCAATATGTGTTTACAACACTAGTTTGAAGCGCTACAACATTGCCTATGATGTAAACCATCGAAGTCCACTGGTTACCCGGTTGTCAAATAATGTGTTTGGCAGGGAGGCAGTTGGATATGTTCTGAAACAGTCTCTAATGTTGAAACCTTAGAAAACAGTTTATACATTATGTAAAAAGTAAGTTCGTCTCACACACAGTAGTAGAGAACTGCATGCCCAGTTCTTTATGAGGTACATTTCTGAATTCTGATGTGAGCTTCTCTCTCGTTTATCACTTGTTATTCTGCATCTTGAGCACTCAGTAAGTGTTCTTTATTGTTTTCTTTCTTTTGTTTTGGTATTTTTCTTTTTTGCCTCGAAAATTTTGAAGTCATCTTGAGTTTTTCTCCTCTCGTAAGTGTTCTGCATTTTGTTTTCTTTATGTGCTCTCTTTCTTATAAAAATTCTTGTAAGTTTTCTAAATTTTTATTTCTTTATGTTTTTTTTTCTTGTAAGTGTTCTTTTCGTTCTTTCTTTCCTTTGTTTTGTCTTTTTCTTTTTTACCTTGAAAATTTTGTAGACATTTTGAGTTTTTTACTCTATTTCATTGCTCTATTTGAGGGATTAAGCAAGTTTTGATTGCTCTATTATGAATATGTTTTTAAGGACTATCCCTACTAGCTTGTTTCATTGATCTGTTTGAGGGATTATTCCTACTTTAGCTTAGTTTCGTTGCTCTATTTTGAGGGATTAAGCAAGTTTTCGTTGCTCATTTTGAGTGATCAAGGTTCAAAGTTTGCAGCAAGGGGGAAAATATGTTTTGAATGAAGCTGGTTTTTCAAAAAAAATATTTTTCTAACTGTTTGGTGAACGTTTTTTGTCTCTTTTGGCTGTAGAAAATTTAAGTAAAGCTTCAACAATTAGATGGCTTCTTTGATGGGTTTCTTGGAGTAAGTTTATCACTTGTTTTGGTTCATAAATTTTATTTATTTTTTGACAGGTATCAAACATGAATTTTATAAACAGACGAGCCAAAACTTTTATATGTAAAGGCACACTTGCAAAGCTCAAATATCATGTCTCAACTTTTTTGTGGTAGCGTTGGAAGGCGAAGCCATTGATTGACTGGCTGAATGACATTTCAAATGAAAAAAGAGCCTTCCTTATAGTATAATTAAATTGTGTTTACACAATAAAATCAAGATATGCAGTGATTCTATTTTTGCAAGTGCATTTGTTCTCGTTTATGGAAGTGGAAGTTATGATCTATTCATGATGGAGAGAATGTTTGATTTGTTTCAAGGTGAAGGTAACGTAGTCTGGAACACTTAAAGTATTTTTTCTTGTGTGGAGAGTTCAACACAACAGAGGGGTTATTTAGGCTCAGGGAAGTGACTGGTATTAGAGTAGGCAAGTCCATGCAAGGTACATTGCTTTCGGGTTACATACATGATTCCATAATGTAGAAGTAAATTGTTTGTATGCAATAAAATTGAAGACATGCAGCGATCCTTTTGTTGCAAGCGCGTTCATTCATGTTTATGGAAGAGGGAGTTATGATCTATTCAGGATAGGGCTAATGTTAGATTAGTTTGAAGGTCAAGACAACATAATCTAGAATAGCTACTTGAAGCATCTTTTTCTTGTGTAGATTGTTTAACATGACAGAGGGGTTATTTTGGTACATCGAAGTTACTATTATCGGGGTGGACAAGTACACGCTAGGTACATTGCTTTCGGGTTTCACACACATGATTACTTATAGTAGAAGTAAATTGTGCTTACATAATAAAATCGAAGACATGCAGCGATCTTTTTGTTGCAAATGCGTTCGTTCACGTTTTTAGAAGGGGGAGTTATGATCTATTCATGATGAGGAGAATGTTTGATAAGTTTAAAGGACAAGACAACGTAATTTGAAACACCTACTTGAAGCATCTTTTTTTGTGTGGAGAGTTCAACAGGGCATAACCATGAAAGTGACTGGCATAGGAGTGGACAAGTACATGCTAGGTATGTTGCTTTCAGGTTGCACATAAAGTAGAAGTAAATTGTGGTTATGCAATAAAATCGAAGACATGCAGTGATTCTTTTGTTGCAAGTGAATTCATTCACGTTTATGGAAGGAGGAGTTATGATCCATTCACGATGGGGAGAATGTTTGATGAGTTTAAAGATCAAGACAATGTAATCTGGAGACTCTAGAAGGTGCTGTGTTCGTGCATTTTCTGCTGACTATGGGGATTGTATGGTTTTGGAGGCTGAGCTTCGCGCTATCCTCGATGGTGTTTTACTGGCCAGGTCACTTGGTATCTCAGATTTATGGGTGGAGGCTGATTCTTCGGTCATTATCCATTGCATTCTTCATGGAGGCGGTCCTTGGAATCTTCAGATCATTATTCGGCACATTCGGCAGCAGGTGCACTTTGACAGAGCCTACACGACGCTCTTCCGATCTTTCTGTGAGGGCAACTAGGTTGTGGATGCTCTTGCTTCTGAAGGCAAGATCAAACAGAGTTACAAGAGTATGGGGTTCATGATCTGCCTTTCACGGCCCATGGACTTCTACAGATGGACCGTCATGGTTTTCCTTCAGTCAGAGGTATATATTTTAGCTTAATTCTTTAGTTTTTGAGTCGTGTGTACAGTTATTCTACCTATTGTTTGTTTCTTACTCTTACTTATTCCAATGTTAGGGAGGTAGTACCTCCTTATTTACTACTTTCATTTATTGTACATTCAGTTGGAGGTCAGGTTTTATGTCCCCCTCTTGGGTTGTACCTTTTTTTGGAATAATAATAAAAATGGTAGGGGGATTCCAAGCCCCCACTAGCTAGGTAAGGTGGACACCTGAAATCGACTCTGCAGCCTAGTTGGTGCTTTGATTAAAAAAAAAAGACAATGTAATCTGAAACACCTACTTAAAGCATCGTTTCTTGTACGGAGAGTTCAACACGGTAGAAGTGTTATTTAGGCGAATGGAAGTGACTGGAACAAGAGTGGAAAAGTACACACTAGGTATGTTGCTTTCGAGTTACACACACTTGAGAGGAAGTCTGAAACTAGCCACTAATGCATGATGTGTTTACAACACTAGTTTGAAGCTCTACAACATTGTCTATGATATTAACCATCGAAGTCCACTGGTTACCCTCTTGTCAAAGAATGGGTTTGTTAAGGAGACGGTTGGATATGTTCTGAAATAGTCTCTAAAGTTGAAACCTTAGAAAGCAGTTTATAAACCTTAGAAAGAAATTTATACTTTATATAAAAAGTAAATTTGTCTCGCACACTATAGTAGAGAACTGCATGCTCAGTTCTTTGTGAGGTAAATTTATGAATTCTGATGTGAGGTTCTCTCTCATTTCTCATTTGTTATTCTGCATCTTGAACACTCAGTAAGTGTTCTTTATTGTTTTCTTTTTTTTGTTTTGTATTTTTCTTTTTTGCCTTGAAAATTTTGAAGTCATCTTGAGTTTCTCTCCGCTCGAAAGTGTTCTGCATTTTGTTTTCTTTATGTGCTTTCTTTCTTGTAAGAATTCTCATAAGTTTTCTGCATTTTGATTTTTTTATGTTCTTTCTTTCTTGTAAGTGTTCTTTATGCTCTTTCTATCTTTCTTTTGTTTTATCCTTTTCTTTCTTGCCTTGAAAATTTTGAAGTCATCTTGAGTTTTTCTCCTCTCGTACTTGTTCAACATTTTGTTTTCTTTATGTGCTTTCTTTTTGTAAGAATTATTGCAAGTTTTCGATATTTTGATTTCTTTATGTTCTTCCTTTCTTTTACGTGCTCTTTATGTGCTTTCTTTCTTGCTTTTGTTTTGTCCTTTACTTTCTTACCTTAAAAATTTTGAAGACATATTGAGTTTTCTCCTCTCGTAAGTTTTATGCATTTTGATTTCTTTATGTTCTTTATTTCTTGAAAGAGTTCTCGTAAGTGTTCTGCGCGTTGATTTCTTTATGTTCTTTCTTTCTTGTAAGTGTTCTTTATGTCCTTTCTTTCTTTTGTTTTGTCCTTTCTTTCTTGTAAGTGTTCTTTATGTTTTTTTTTTCTTGTGAGTGTTCTTTATGTTCTTTCTTTCTTTCGTTTTGTCCTTTTCTTTTTTTCCTTGAAAATTTTGAAGACATTTTGAGCTTTTCTCCTCTCCTAAGTGTTTTACATTTTGACTTCTTTATATTCTGTCTTTCCTGTAAGAGTTCTCGTAAGTGTTTTGCCTTTTGATTTTTTTATGTTCTTTCTTTCTTGTAAGTGTTCTTTCTTTCTTTTGCTTTGTTCTTTTCTTTTTTTCCTTGAAAATTTTAAAGACATTTTGAATTTTTTCTCCTCTCATAAGTGTTCTGCCTTTTGATTTCTTTACGTTCTTTCTTTCTTGTAAGTGTTCTTTATGTTCTTTCTTTCCTTTGTTTTGTCTTTTTCTTTTTTGCCTTGAAAATTTTGTAGACATCTTGAGTTTTTAACTCTATTTCATTGCTCTATTTTGAGGGATTATTCAAGTTTTGATTGCTTTGTTATGAATATGCTTTTAAGGACTATCCCTACTTAGCTTGTTCTATTGATCTGTTTGAGGGATTTTTCCAACTTTAGCTCTGTTTCATTGCTCTTTTTAAGGGGTTAAGCAAGTTTTCATTGCTCATTTTGAGTGATCAAGGTTCAAAGTGGGCAACAAGGGGAAAATATGGTTTTAATGAAGCTGCTTTTTCAAAAAAATATTGCTTTTGAAAAAAATATTTTTTTAACTGTTTGGTAAATGTTTTTTTGTCTCTCTTGGCTGCAAAAAATTTAAGTAAAGCTTCAACAATTGGATGGCTTCTTTGATGGGTTTCTCGGAGTAAGTTTCTAACTTGTTTTGGTTCATAAATTTTATTTATTTTTTGAGGGTATCTAACATGAATTTTATAAATAGACGAGCCAAAAATTTTATATGCAAAGGCACACTTGCAAAGCTCAAATATCATGTCCCAACTTCTTTGTGGTAGCGTTGGACGGAGAAGCCAATGATTGACTGGCTGAATGACATTCCAAATGAAAAAAGAGCCTTCCTTATAGTATAATTAAGTTGTGTTTACGAAATGAAATCAAGATATGCAGCGATTCTTTTTTTTGCAAGTGCGTTCGTTCTTGTTTATGGAAGGGGAAGTTATGATCTATTCGTGATGGGGAGAATGTTAGATTAATTTAAAGATCAAGATAACATAATCTAGAACACCTACTTGAAGTATCTTTTCTTATGTGGAGAGTTTAACACGGTAGATGGGTTGTTTAGGCATATGAAAGTGACTGGTTTTAGAGTGGGCAAGTACACACAAGGTATGTTTCATTCGGGTTACACACACATGATACCTTATAGTAAAAGTAAATTATGCTTAAGCAATAAAATCGAAGCATTGCAATGATCCTTTTGTTGCAAGTGCGTTCTTTAACGTTTATGGAAGAGTGAGTTATGATCTATTTAGGATGAGAAGAATGTTAGATTATTTTAAAAGTCAAGACAATGTAATCTAGAACACCTACTTGAAGGATCTTTTCTTGTGCGGATAGTTCAACATGAGAGAGGGGTTATTTTGGCACATCAAAGTGACAGGCATCGGAGTGGACAAGTACACGCTAGGTACGTTGCTTTCAGATTTCACACACATGATTACTTATAGTCGACGTAAATTGTGCTTACGCAATAAAATCGAAGACATGCAACGATCTTTTTGTTGTAAGTGCGTTTGTCCTCGTTTACGGAAGGGGAGTTATGATCTATTCATGATGGGGAGAATGTTTAATGAGTTTAAAGAACAAGACAATGTAATTTGGAACACCTACTAGAAGCACCTTTTCTTATGTGTAGAGCTCAACGCGGCATAACCATGAAAGTGAAAGGTATTGGAGTGGCCAAGTAAACTCCAGATACGTTGCTTTTAGGTTAAACATACATAATTTCTTATAGTAGAAGTAAATTGTGCTTACGCAATAAAATTGAAGACATGCAGCGAACCTTTTATTGCAAGCGCGTTCCTTCACGTTTATGGAAGGGGGAGTTACGATCTATTCATGATGGGGAGAATATTTGATGAGTTTAAAGGTCAAGACAATGTAATCTGGAACACCTACTTGAAGCATCTTTTCTTGTGCAGAGAGTTCAACATGGAAGAAGTGTTATTTAGGCACATGGAAGTGACTGTTATTAGAGTGGAAAAGTACGCACTAGGTATGTTGCTTTCGGGTTACACACGCATGAAAGGAAGCATCTTTCTTTCCTTTGTTTTGTCTTTTTCTTTTTTACCTTGAAAATTTCGTAGACATCTTGAGTTTTTAACTCTGTTTCATTGCTCTATTTTGAGGGATTAAGAATGTTTTGATTGCTCTGTTATGAATATGCTTTTAAGGACTATCCCTGCTTAGCTTGTTCCATTGATCTGTTTGAGGGATTATTCCTACTTTAGCTCTGTTTCATTGCTCTGTTTTAAGGGATTAAGCAAGTTTTCATGGTTCATTTTGTGTGATCAAGGTTCAAAATGGGCAACAAAGGGGAAAATATGTTTTGAATGACGCTGGTTTTTCAAAAAATTATTTTTCTAACTGTTTGGTGAATGTTTTATCTCTTTTGGTGGCAAAAAATTTAAGTAAAGCTTCAACTATTTGATGGCTTCTTTGAATGGTTTCTCGGAGTAAGTTTCTAATTTGTTTTGGTTCATAAATTTTATTTATTTTTTGGCGGGTATTTAACATGAATTTTATAAACAGACGAGCCAAAACTTTTTTATGTAAAGGCACCATTGCAAAGCTTAAATATCTTGTCTCAACTTTTTTGTGGCAGTGTTGGAAGGCGATGCCAGTGATTGACTGGCTGAATGACATTTCAAATTAAAAAAGGCCTTCCTTATAGTAGAATTAAATTGTGTTTACGCAATAAAATCAAGATATGTAGTGATTTTTTTTTTTTTTGTAAGTGCGTTCATTCTCATTTATGGAAGGGAAAGTTATGATCTATTCATGATGAGGAGAATGTTAGATCAGTTTAAAAGTCAAGATAACGTAATCTGGAACAACTACTTGAAGTATCTTTTCTTGTGTGGAGATTTCAATACTACAGAGGGGTTATTTAGGCATATGGAAGTGACCGATATTAGAGTTGGCAAGTACACGCAAGGTACATTGCTTTTGGGTTAAATACACATGATTCCATATAGTAGAAGTAAATTTTCTGTATGCAATAAAATCAAAGACATGCAGCGACCTTTTTATTGCAAGCGCGTTCGTTCACGTTTATAGATGTGGGAGTTATAATCTATTCAGAATGGGGAGAATGTTTGATGAGTTTAAAGGTCAAAACAACGTCAATTGGAATACCTACTAGAAGTATATTTTCTTATATGGAGAGTTCAACACGGAAGAGGGGCTATATAGGCACATGGACGTGACTTGTATTAGAGCGGGCAAGTACACGCAAATTACACACACATGATTTCTTATAGTAGCAGTAAATTGTGCTTACGCAAGAAAATCGAAGACATGTAGTGATCCTTTAGTTGAAAGTGCGTTATTTCACGTTTATGGTAGGAGGAGTTATGATCTATTCATAATGTGGAGAATTTTTGAAAAGTTTAAAAGTCTAGACAATGTGATCTGGAACACCTACTTGAAGTAACGTTTTTTGTATAGAGAGTTCTACACAGCAGAGGGTTATTTAGATGCATGAAAGTGACTGACATTAGAGTGGACAAGTACACGCTAGGTACGTCGCTTTCAGGTTTCACACACATGATTTCTTATCATAGAAGGCAATTGTGCTTACGCAATAAAATCGAAGACTTGCAGCGATCCTGTTGTTGCAAGTGCGTTCTATCATGTTTACAGAATGGGGAGTTATGATCTATTCATGATGGCGAGAATGTTCGATGAGTTTAAAGATCGAGACAACGTAATCCAGGGCAGCTATTTGAAACATCTTTTCTTGTGTATAGAGTTTAACACGGCAAAGCGGTTATTTAGGCAAATAGAAGTGACTGGTTTTAGAGAGGGCAAGGACCCGCAAGGTACGTTCCTTTCAGGTTACACACACATGATTCCTTATAGTTGAAGTGAATTGTGCTTAAGAAATAAAATGGAAGACATGCAGTGATCTTTTTGTTGCAAGTGCGTTCGTTCACGTTTATGGAAGAGGTAATTATGATCTATTCAAGATAGGGAGAATGTTAGATTAGTTTAAGGTCAAGACAACATAATCTGGTACACCTATTTGAAGTATCTTTTTCTGCGTGGATCGTTCAACATGGCAGAAGGGGTTATTTTGGCACATCAAAGTGACAGGTATCGGAGTGGGCAAGTACACGCTAGGTAGGTTGCTTTCAGGTTTCACACACATGATTGCTTATAGTAGAAGTAAATTGTGCTTACGCAATAAAATTGAATACATATAGTGATCTTTTTGTCGCAAGTGCGTTCTTCCTCATTTGTAGAAGGGCGAGTTATGATCTATTCATGATGGGGAGAATGTTTGACGAGTTTAAAGGACGAGACAACATAATTTGGAACACCTACTTAAAGTATCTTTTCTGTGTAGAGAGTTCAACGCGGCATAACTATGAAAGTGACTGGTATTGGAGTGGACAAGTACACGCTAGGTACGTTGCTTTCAGGTTGCACACACATAATTTCTTATAGTAGAAGTAAATTGTTCTTATGCAATAAAATTGACGACATGCAGCGATCATTTTGTTGGGAGCGCGTTTATTCACATTTATGGAAGGGGGAGTTATGATCGAGTCATGGTGGGGAGAATGTTTAATGAGTTTAAAGGTCAAGACAATGTAATCTGGAACACTTGCTTGAAGCATCATTTATTGTGCGGAGAGTTCGACACGGTAGAAGTGTTATTTAGACACATGGAAGTGACTGGCATTAGAGTGGAAAAGTACACACTCGATACATTGCTTTCGGGTTATACACACATGAAAGGAAGTCCAAAACTAGTCACTAATGTGTTATGTGTTTACAACACTAGTTTGAAGCGCTACAACGTTGCCCAAGATGTTAACCATCGAAATCCACAGGTTACCCTCTTGTCAAAGAATGGGTTTGTCTCGGCGGCAGTTGGATATGTTCTGAAATAGTCTCTAATGTTGAAACCTTAGAAAGCAGTTTATACTTTATATAAAAAGTAATTTGTCTCGCACATTGTAGTAGAGAACTGCATGCCCAGTTCTTTATGAAGTACATTTCTGAATTCTGATGTGAGTTTCTCTCTCATTTCTCACTTGTTATTCTCCATCTTGAGCTCTCAGTAAATATCTGCATCTTGAGCACTCAATAAAATCGAAGACATGCAGCAATCTTTTTATTGCAAGCGAGTTCGTTAACATTTATGGAAGGGGGAATTATGATCTTTCGTGATGGGGAGAATGTTTGAGGAGTTTAAAGGTAAAGACAACGTTATTTGAATACCTACTTGAAATGTTACGTTTTCGCGACATGTTTGTAGCTTATAGCGCAGACAGAAAAGCAATTAAGAAACACAAAGTATAAACGAACACCGCGACTAGGGTTTGGCCGGAAGGTACTAACAGGTTCACGGCTCCAAATGAAACCATTATGTCCTGCCATTGAGGCTCCACCAAAAGTGGATCTACCTCTTTCCACTAGCAATCAGAAAACCACAAAAGGATTACAACTCAAAAGTTAGGGCAAACACTCAAGAACCCTAATCCCACAAAAGGACCCCAAACCCTTATAGACTACTGCACTCGGACTACAAAGGTAATCACCAAAGAAAACCAAACATAACCCTTAGATTAGAGAAAGAGAGAGACGCTGAAAATACAGAGTAAACCCTAATAATCTCACACCCTAGCTAGATGCAAAGCAGTATATATATCTAGGACCTAGTGCTAAGATCAATGTTCAAAAGAACAAAGGCCAGGATGCACCAGCCCGATCCACCACTGGATCCGTGAGACTCTTATTCGAGTAAAGAGTTAATAGACTGGGCTTTTGGGAACGAACTTGGGTCACAATATTTCATATATCTCCACCTAAACCAAGGGAGTGACTGATATCTTTAGGAAAACAGATTGCTTCTGATTTCATCACCTCGAAAAACCGCCACTTGAAAAATTTACACTAAGTAAAAGAAAATAGAGTAACATGGATACTTTTAACCTATGCCAATGTTTAGCAAAGCTAAACATGACTTAAGCTTACCAACAAGAAGAGATTTGGTAACCATGTCAGAGGGGTTGTACTGGGAAGGATCTTGTCCAACTGTATAACTCCTTTTGACACCCCATAAAGCTTCTTTCATATTGCCTCAGTTATAGTAATGTATTCAGACTCTGTAGTTGACAAAGCTACAGTGTGTCGTAACTAGGATTTCCAACTAACACAACTACCACATACAGTAAAAATATAAGATGTAACAGACTTCCTGTTATCTCTATGACTTGCATAATTGGCATCCACAAATCCTTTTAGTTTTACCCCTTCAGGATTATTGCAAAATACCAATCCCACATCAATTGTATTTTTCAGATACTTGAGCAACCACTTAAGAGCCTTTAGTGTTTAACATCAGGGTTTGCCATATACCTACTAAGTGTACTCACTGCATAGGCAATGTCTGGCCTAGTACACGCCATGAGGTATATCACAGAGCCAATAGCACTTGAGTAAGGAACATTCCTCATGTAATAAATATCAGAATCAGAAATAGGGCACACATATCCTTACTTAATATAAAATGACCAGCTAAAGGCACATTAACAGACTTAGTATCAAGCATAGAAAACTTCTTAAGCACATTTTCAATGTATGATGACTGTTTAAGTAAGAGAACAGACTTAAACATGTCCCTTATGATGTTTATTCCCAAAATTTTCTTAGCAACACTCAAATCCTTCATGTCAAATTTTGAATGTAGATCAAGTTTCAAAACATTTAAGGACACTTTGGAAGGACTTATTATCAGCATGCCATCAACATATAATAACAAGAAAATGGGAACGCTTTCAGACTTATCATACTTGAAATATAGATAGTGATCAAATTCACTCATTTTAAAATGTAAAGTTCGCATAAAAGAGTCAAACTTTTTATTCCACTGTATGGGAGATTGTTTAAGACCATACAGATATTTATGAAGTAAACACACATAGTCAGGTCATTTACAATCAACAAAGCCCTCAGGTTGAGACATATAAATTTTCTCATCGAGATCACCATACAAAAAAGTTGTTTTCACATCAAGTTGTTCCATTTCCCAATTAAATTGAGCAACTAAAGAAAACATCACTCTTAAGGTAACATATTTATCCATAGGGGAGAAAATTTCAGTGAAGTCAATTTCGGGCTTCTGAATAAACCCTTTGGCAACCAACCTAGATTTATATTTAACTGAGCCAGAATCAAAATAAGCTTCCTTAATCCTAAACACCCATTTGCATGCAACTACAGAATGATTTCCAGGTTTAGGAATTAAGGTCCAAGTTTTATTTTTATGCAAAGAAGTTATTTCATCATGCATTGCAATCGACCATTGTTTAGCACTACTACTAGACACAGGTTTACTAAAACACTCAAGTTCACAATCAGAAATATCTTCAAGAACATTACAAGATAAAACAACAAGATCAGTATCATCAAACCTTTGAGGAGGTCTGACATTTTCCCTTCTTTTTCTATCCCTTGCTAGGACATAACCCCTTAAATCAGGGGAATCATCATAATTTTCCTCGTGGTCTCCACCAGAGGAAGTAATTTGAGTTTCCTCAGGTTCAGTTTCGTTTCAACCTCCGATGTGGATGATTCCACCTGATCATTCAAATTTTGTTGTTCTATTTGTTCATCACTTAAGATGAATTCATTTGAAGTATTTTCTAACCCTTTAGGATCAGAACCTGCACTGTTAGTGTCAGATAAACAAGGAAAGCATAACTCATGAAATATTACATCTCTACTAGCTATAATTTTCGCACCAGGCTGACCTCTCAGCCACAGCCTATACCCTTTCACTCCATCTGTATAGCCCAAAAAAACACATTTTTATGATCTAGTCCCCAGTTTATCATCCCTTTTATGTGAATAGGCAGCACATCCAAACACTCTCAGGTAAGAGTAATTCACAGGTTTACCATACCAAACTTTTTCAGGTGCTTTACCTTCTAAAATAGAAGATTGGACATTTATTAACCAGCACACAAGCAGTCATAAGAGCCTCCCCACCCCCAAGAAAGACTTAGGAATACCAGATGATTTCATCGTACACCTTACTCTTTCAAGCAAAGTCCTATTCATTCTTTCTGCAACCCCATTTTGTTGTGGAGTGTGGGGTACAGTCTTATGCCTTTTAATGCCACTAGTTTCACAGGAATCATCAAAAGGTTGATTGCAAAACTCAAGTCCATTATCTGTCCTAAGATACCTTATTTTCATTTCATATTGGTTTTCTACAAGGGTTTTCCATTCCTTAAACTTTTGAAAAGTTTCAGATTTATTTTTCAAAAGAAACACCCAGACTCTCCTAGAAAAGTCATCAATTATTGAAAGAAAATAAGTGTTTCCACCAAAGGTGGGAGTGCTGGAGGGACCCCATAAATCTGAATGAACATATTCCAAAATAGATGAGGATTTATGAAAACTAGTTGGAAACTTAATCCTATGTTGTTTTCCAAAAACACAGTCTTCAGAGAAAGGTAGAATAGAGATTTTGTCTTTTCCAAAACATCCATTTTTATGTAAAATCTGTAAACCTTTTTGACTTATGTACGCAAGCCTCTTATGCCAAAGAACATTATTATCACCATTTGCAAACTCAGTAGCAGAGATCGGAAGAGCGTCGTAACTAAAGCATGCACTGCTTCTGTATTGGAAACATAGAGCCTATTTGTTCTTATTCCTTTAAAAGCAAAATTTTCCTCCCAAGAGACATCCATACAACCATTTCCCCAACAACCTTGGAAACCTTCAATTTCTAAAGCAGGAATAGAAAGCAAATTCTTTCCTAAATCAGGAACATGTCTCACACTTTTGAAGGTAAAAGTAAAACCAGAATCAAACTAAGTGTTATATCACCTATTCCAACAACTGAAGAGACAATATTATTGGCTATAACAACAATTCCATCACTGACTCTCTCATATTTATTAAACAGTTTTTTATGTGGAGTCATGTGACAAGTGCAGGCTGAATCCAACAACCATTTTCTAGAAACAGATGTATGATTCTGATCAGAGTCAAGATCAGATTCTTGAACAACCATATACACATCAACAACATCTTTTTCACAAGCAGCCAAATTTCCTTGTTCAGGCATATTATTTAATTGAGCAAACAATCAACTCAGTTTCTTTCATTCTCTAATGTAATGTCCTATTTGCCCACATCCATAACACTTCCTATTTTTGGACTTATCTTTATCTTTATTCTTGGAATTATTACCCTTCGTCCAATTTTTTCTGTTTTTGATGGTTACTTCCCTGCTCTTCCGATCTTCCATTATTGTCTGTTTTCTATTTACCCTTATTATAGGATTTTTCTTTAGTCATGTAACCCTCCTGAACCTTATGATCTCTATCAGCTTTTAATTCCAAATCCTTGTTTTTTAAAGCACTCATTACTACATCAATGTCAAGACTGGCGGACTCCCTACCATATTTTATGGCATTCTTAACATCTTTAAAAACTTTAGGAATGGAATTTAAAAGAACAACCTTATAAGAGTTAATAGTTGTATCACCACTGTTTTTAATATCTTGAAGTAATCGATTAAAAAGATCTAGATTTTCATCAAGTTCTTTAGTAGGGTCCATTTTAAAACTAAAGAATCTCTCCAACAAGAACATCTTATTGGGTAAAGATTTTTCAAGATACAATTCTTCAAGTCTTGTCCATAAATTTCAGTACTTTTCTGTTTCCCTACCTTTCTTAACACAGAATCTGATAAATGCAAGATAACAGAAGAATATGCTAGTTCATCCATTTCTTTAATTTTTTCAGGGGTCCAAGTGGGGTCAAAAGTTCTATCAATAGCCTTTGCAACTTTCTACTGAACTAGAATCCCCTTCATCTTTAGTTGCCAAATGGGAAAGTCTCTTTCCTATTGAACAGCTCAAGATGGAATGCAGAGACAGACATAGTGAAGCAAAAAAAATAGTCAATTTACAAGCCAAGTACTTAAGACAGTAAACAAACTCCAAACGATCAATAGATGATCAAGAAACCAGAGAAATAACAATAGCAAATATTAGATACTATTTAAACAAGAAACAGTCCCAATATGCAGTTAATTATTATAATGCACAGAAATAATGTGACTGACCCCAGTGTCCACAGGTTTCCGTGGAATTCACAATCCCAGGTCAAGGGTCCACCAGGGTAGTTCAGTGATTTGTGTTGTGTAGTAAAAATGCTATTACACTAATCTAAGAAGAGATGTAACCGAGAAAGAAGGAATTGCCAGTGGTCTTTTACTTAAGGAAAAAATGAAATCAGAAGTACTTACAACCCAATGAACAAAATGTTCAGATGCAGCCATTACGCCCGAACCTTTACTCAGAATTCTAGTAGTCACTGGAATGAGCATAGAACACTCTGATACCACATGTTACATTTTCAGAAGGCCCCGACAAGTTCATGGCTCCAAATGAAACCGCTACGTCCTGCCGTTGAGGCTCCACTAGAAGTGGATCTGCCTCCTTCTACTCACAATCGGGAAAACACAAAAGGATTACAACCTAGAAGTTAGGGCAAACACCCAAGAACCTTAATCCAACAAAAGGACCCCAAACCCTTCACAGACTACTGCACTCGGACCACAAAGTTAATCACAAAGGAAAACCTAGCCTAACCCTCAGAAAGAACCACACCAAGAAGCCCCTTATGAAAATACACTCAGAGAGAAAGAGATGCCAAAAATACAGAGTAAACCCTAATAATCTCACACCCTAACTCAGATGCAAAGCATTATATATACCTAGGACCTACGGCTAAGATTAATGTTCAAAAGAACAACGGCCAGGATGCACCAGCCCAGTTCACAGCTGGATCCGCGAGACTTTTATTCAAATAAGGAGTTAATAGGCTGGGCTTTTGGGAACGGACTTGGGTCACAATATTTCACATGAAGTATCTTTTTCTTGTGTGAAGAGCTCAACAAGGCAGAGGGATAATATAGGCACATGGAAGTGACTGGTATTAGAGCGCTGCTTTCGGGTTGCACACACATGATTCCTTATAGTAGAAGTAAATTGTGCTTACGCAATAAAATCAAAAGGAATATAGCAATCGTTTTGTTGCAAATGCATTCGTTCACGTTTATAGAAAGGGGAGTTATTATCTATTCATGATGTGGAGAATGTTTGATGAGTTTAAAGGTCAACACAATGTAATGGAACACCTACCTGAAGCATCTTTTCTTGTGTGGAGAGTTCAGAGAGTTTATTTAGGCGCATAGAAGTTACTGATATTAGAGTGGACAAGTACATGTTAGGTATGTCGCTTTCGGGTTAAACACACATGATTCCTTATGGAAGAAGGTAATTGCGCTTACGCAATAAAATCAAAGATATGCAGCAATCCTTTTGTTGCAAGTGCGTTCGTTCACTTTTGTGGAATGAGGAGTTATGATCTATTCATGATTGGGAGAACGTTTGATGAGTGTAAAGGTCAAGACAACATAATTTGGAAAACATACTTGAAGTGTCTTTTCTTGTGTGGAGAGTTTAACAAGGCAGAAGGGTTATTTAGACGCATGGAAGTGATTCGTATTAGAGTAGGCAAGTACATGCTACGCATGTTGCTTTCGGTTAACACACACGTGATATGTTAAAGTAGGGTAAATTGTGCTTACGCAATAAAAACGAAGATATACGGTGGACCTTTTGTTGCAAGTGCGTTTGTTCACATTCATAGAAGGGGGAGCTACGATCTATTCATGATGGGGAGAATGTTTGATAAGTTTAAAGGCCAAGGCAACGTAATCTAGAACACCTAGTTGATTCATCTTTTCTTGTGTGGAGAGTTCAACATGGTAGATGGGTTATTTAGACACACGGAAGTGACTGGAATTAGAGTGGGTAAGTATACCCAAGGTACGCTGCTTTCAGGTTACAGACACGTGATTCCTTATAGTAGAAGTAAATTGTGCTTATGTAATAAAATTGAAGACATGCAGCGATCCTTTTGCTGCAAGCGCATTCGTTCACCTTTATAGAAGAGGGAGTTATGATCTATTCATGATGGGGACAATGTTAGATTAGTTTAAAGATCAAGATAACGTAATCTGGAACACCTACCTAAAGCATCTTTTCTTGTGTGGAGAGTTCTACACAGCAGAAGGGTTATTTAGGGGCACAAAAGTGACTGGTATTAGAGTGGACAAATATACGCTAGGTACGTTGCTTTCAGGTTACACACAAAGGAGACATACAGTGATACTTTTGTTGCAAGTGCATTCGTTCAAGTTTATGGAAGGGGGAGCTATGATCTATTCATGATGTTGAGAATGTTTGATGAGTTTGAAGGGCAAGGCAACATAATCTGGAACACCTACTTGAAACTTCTTTGCTTGTGTACAGAGTTCAGCATAGCAGAGGGGTTATTTAGGCACACGGAAGAGACTAGTTTCAGAGTGAGCAAGTAACGTTCATTTCGGATTACACACACATGATTCCTTATAGTAGAAGTAAATTATGCTTACGCAATAAAATCGAAGACATGCTGCGATCCTTTTGTTGCAAGCTTGTTCGTTCACATTTATAGAAGAGAGAGTTATGATCTATTCAGGATGGAGAGAATGTTAGATTAGTTTAAAGGTCAAGACAATGTAATCTGAAACATCTACTTGAAGCATCTTTTTTGTGTGGATAGTTCAACATCGCAGAGGGTTATTTTGCAACATCAAAGTGACTGGTATCGGAGTGGATAAGTACACACTAGGTACGTTGCTTTCAGGTTACACACACATGGTTACTTATAGTAGAAGTAAATTGTGCTTACGCAATAAAATCGAAGACATGTAGCAATTTTTTTGTTGCAATTGTGTTTGTTCATGTTTATAGAAGGGAGAGTTATGATCTATTCATGATGGGGAGTGAAGAGTTTTATGGCTCAAATAATATTATTGAATGAGTGACATACAACTTATAGAGTTACAATGGAGTATCGACTAAGTAATACCAATATTACACTGATTATAGAATATTCTAGTGCCTCTAAATATGGTACAGCACAATAATAAATAAGGAAACTATGTAAAGTCTTGATTTTTGCCTTTACGATCCAGAATATCCTCAATACGCCCCCGCAAGCGCAAGGGTCGGAGAAGGATGCTAAGCTTGGTCAGATGGAGCACAAAGGGAGCATGAGCCAAGGGCTTGGTAAGAGAATCAGCCAGTTGATCACTACTATGTACATAAGCAACAGGAAGAGCAATATTAGCAACCTGATCACGAACAAAGTGAAAATCGATAGCAATATGCTTTATGCGGGAATGAAAGACCAAATTGGAGCATAAACAAGTGGCACCAACATTATCACAATAAATAGTAGGCGAGTGAGGAAGAGACACTAGAAGTTCCCGAAGAAGATTATGAATCCAATTAATCTCAGCAGCAGCAGAAGCAACAGCCCTATATTCGGCTTCAGTAGAAGAATGAGCAACGCTAGATTGTTTTTTAGAACTTCAGCTAAAGGGATTACGACCAAGGAAAATTACACAGGCAGTGGTGGAATGGGGAGTATCAGCATCACTAGCCCAATCAGCATCAGCAAATATATGAAGAGACAATGAAGAGTAAGAAGAGAGGAACAGACCATAATGAGCAGTACCTTGAAGATAGCGAAGCACCCGCTTCACAGCAAGCTAATGTTTAAGAGAGGGAGAATGCATAAATTGAGCCAATTTATTAACAGCAAAAGTAATATCAGGGCGAGTCAAAGAGAGATACTGAAGAGATCCCAAAACACGACGAAACTTTGTAGAATCATGAGAAGGAAAACCATCAGAAAGCTGAAGGAAATCAGTGATAGATAAAGGAGTACTGACAACGTTACAGATCCTTTACAACAACAGAAAAAGGAAAAAAATCAATTGTGGTGTTATTTTGCTGGCAAAATTGAGCAACATATATCAAGTTACGTTCTATCATAGGAGCACATAATACATCATGTAACATAAAGGAGGTAGAAGGAGAATTGACTTTAGAGGCGCCAATATGGGAAATAGAAACTCGTTTACCATTACCAACAACAATATCTTCATTACCCACATAGTCTGAGTACGTGGACAAATTTTCAAGATCTGAAGTAATATGATGTGTAGCTCCTGTATCAAGAACCCAATTATTGGAATGGGTAGAATTATTATCAGGCACAAATGCTTGAGGTCGTATGATAGGAGAGAAAGGTAATCCACGACTTCGACAAGTTTTCATACTGATGGACAAATTTTCAAGATCTGAAGTAATATAATGTGTAGCTCCTGCATCAAGAACCCAATTATTGGAATGGGTAGAATTATTATCAGGCACAAATGCTTGAGGTCGTATGATAGGAGAGAAAGGTAATCCACGACTTCGACAAGTTTTCATACTGATGGACAAATTTTCAAGATCTGAAGTAATATAATGTGTAGCTCCTGCATCAAGAACCCAATTATTGGAATGGGTAGAATTATTATCAGGCACAAATGCTTGAGGTCGTATGATAGGAGAGAAAGGTAATCCACGACTTCGACAAGTTTTCATACTGATGGACAAATTTTCAAGATCTGAAGTAATATAATGTGTAGCTCCTGCATCAAGAACCCAATTATTGGAATGGGTAGAATTATTATCAGGCACAAATGCTTGAGGTCGTATGATAGGAGAGAAAGGTAATCCACGACTTCGACAAGTTTTCATACTGATGGACAAATTTTCAAGATCTGAAGTAATATAATGTGTAGCTCCTGCATCAAGAACCCAATTATTGGAATGGGTAGAATTATTATCAGGCACAAATGCTTGAGGTCGTATGATAGGAGAGAAAGGTAATCCACGACTTCGACAAG